>JACJUY010005036.1:12192-30632 GCA_014220935.1 Platorchestia sp. MABIK
CGGTACAACTGCATATGATCAAAGTTCGAGTACTTCTAATGATGTAGGTCATATAAATTCAGTTACAGGCAAAAGGAGGGATAGCCAATTTACCGACATTGATGATGGAAGTTTTGTTGAGTTTACGAGTGAAATTCCTGAAGGACGAATCATCCCTCACACTGACTCATTAGTGCCGTTGAGAAATAATTTATATTTTACATGTCAAGAATATACTAACGAAACTGAGTATTCAACTTCTAGTAAAACTCCTGCTGCTAGGTATAACTTTCATCAAATGATTGATGCTGTTAAAAAACAGCAGCTTCAGCCTCAAATTAGTGAAGAAGCCAAATTTTCATCTACAGCTTCTCCATCTCTTTCTTCAAAATCTCCTGAAGAACAAAAAAAGGTTACAAATGAAGAAGCAAAAGGTACAGCTCTCTCTTGTAAAGTTTTAAATAGCACCATGATAAATGGTAAACAGCAAACTGAGGCACCATTTATAGTACCAGATATGTCTACACTAACCCTCGAAGATTCGCCTGAAAATCCAACACCGAATCTACCTCGTTCTCGTTTACTTCCACAAGAGTCCAACACAAATGTGAAGGTTTTTCCATCTGCTGCAAAGAGTCCTAATGGCGAAGATTCTTCTCTCATGAGTGAGGATGTATTGTTAGCATCTAGTAATGACGAGAGTTCTAAGGAATTTGAGGTGTTGCCAGATAAAAGGGCAAAAAAAAGCAATCACGTTGATGAGGCTCATACATCTGCTGTAGGTGAAGAGGCAAGCAAGGATGAGCCAGCATCTCCTGTGCCTAGCCCTAAACATCAGCCATCAAGACGTAAAGACTTCCGTGGTATTCCATCGAGTGCTGAAGAAAAATCTAATCGGCCACAGACCCCAGGAAAAGATAAGATTGTTACTAATGCTGCTCTATTAATAAATCCCATCTCAATTGCTCTGCCTGATTTTGGTCATTTGAGAAAATCTGTGCGACGGCCAATTCCTTACAATAATGAAAAAGAAAATCAGACTCCTGATAATTCTAACTCTTCTTCCAATGCAACCCCTTCAAAAGTGTGTAAATCTGCCGCAGTTTGTACAGCTACTGTTACATCACCCAAAAAGTTTTCAAGTGGTGTTTTTCCATCTGGAAAAGGAGTTTCAAAAACTCCAAAATTGCAAAACAATCAAGTAGCGTCCGCAGTGCGTCAGACTCCTACATTACCTGTTAGTACAACTTCACAAAGCTGTGCACCCACCAAATTGCTTCCTACTGTTTCTCCTGCAACGTTACCTAAAAGCTCGGTGTGCAAATGGGTCGTCAGTAGTCCTTTTAAAGACAGTTCATTTGGGACAAGCTTTGCAAAAAAATTGGCTGCTGAGAGTGAAAAGCTGAAGAACACCTCACCTTCCATTGCGATGGTCGTTTTAGAAACGAGTGATGAAAGCAGTGATGAGGATGATCATTCAAAGAATGCTTTAATTGAAAACAAGAAACGTGCCCTTCATGGTGTTGGAGAGATTAGAACTCCTCCCAGTGACTCAAAACTCGCATCTGCCAACCTTACATCTAAACGCAGCAAAGTGCAAAGTCCTGCAGCTGTACTAAAGAGCACACAGTGTGTTTCTGAAGACGAGTTTGACAAAATTATTGAAAGTTTATCGAATTTAGAGTCTCTCAAGCTAAGGCTTGAAGCATCTTCACGCACCCATGCTACAGCTCTCACCCTTGGTAGGATAGCAAAGCAATACCATGACACTTCAGGAGAAAATTTGACTTCAGAGCAAAATGTGTTGCCTGACTTGCAGCAGCCAACTTTGTATTCTGAATCCACTGATGGTGGAAATGAACGAAGCTGTAAACAAGATGGGGTTTCTAAAAATCCGTTTGTAACTGAGAGGAAGAAGAAAAAGAACTATAAGACTGCTTCTATTTCAAAAAAATTGTTTGAATCTCCTCCTTTCGAAATTACTTCGAGTGAAGGATCAGATAATGAAATTAAATTGATTCCTTCTAACTCGCCCAGTAGAGCTCAGAAGTTCCCCAAATCCACTTCGTCTGTTCATGGAAAGAATGTAGCGGACGAGTCCAGT
Source organism: Platorchestia sp. MABIK (assembly GCA_014220935.1). Lineage (NCBI taxonomy): Eukaryota > Metazoa > Arthropoda > Malacostraca > Amphipoda > Talitridae > Platorchestia > Platorchestia sp. MABIK. The sequence goes on from JACJUY010005036.1 coordinate 14,276, forward strand.
GACAGTGATGAACTAAATGATTACCTTGCGAGGTGGAAGGCACCTCAAAATCCACCAGCAAGAACTAATAGAAGCAATGAATGTCTGTCAAACTTCTTCACAGATGATGCAAGTTCAGGTGAAGAAATCAACTACAGGCTTGTTCCACTCAGCAGCTCAATTGTGAGAAAACTTAATCGTAATGACACAAACAGTGTTAGTGAGTTTTTGGGTGAGAACAACAATAAGAAGACAAAACAAGTATATAAAAAGCAAATTGTGAATAAAGCGTTGAAAAAGGTGACCATGTCGGATACTAATGATTCTCTTTCTAATTTGAAGTCTCTTGGATTACCTAAACCATCAACAAACATCGTTCATTTATCAGATTCTGATGATGATGATGATGTACGATTATTGTCTTCACCAATTGTGTGCAAAACTCCTCAGCCTATCAAAGAGAAAAAGGCTGTAAAAGTTTGCCCGAAAACAGACAATCCTACTAGAAAGAAAAACAACCAGAATAACTTTCGTTCTAAATTTGGAACTCCTTCGTTATCTTTCTTAGCATCCCTATCTACTAATTCAGATAGCCTTAGACTGCACCCTGATGCTCTTGCCTACAAGAAGAATTTTGCCAAAAACAAGGAGCAATTAACTGATGAACTTTATAAACTCTTCAATGAGCAAGTGTTTAATAACAAGTTACCTCAAGCCCTGAAAATTACCTGGAATGTTCGGATGACAAAGACAGCAGGTTTTTGTTACTACCAAATAGATCGTTCCATGCCCAGTGGTCGGTGTGCAAGGATAGAATTGTCCACCAAAGTTGTGGACAACAGCGAGCGGCTGAGAGACACCCTCATTCATGAGCTGTGTCATGCTGCAGCCTGGATCATTTCAGGCTACAAAGACGGACATGGACCTTTCTGGAAATCTTGGTGAGTGAGATGAAGTGTCGCAGTTTAACATCCGGGTATGAAATCACCGAGTTGTTGCCCAATTCTGTCTGACCCAAGTGTATTCCATTCCAATGTCAAATCTAACAAAAAGTAGAAAATTGTGTTTTCGTTGTTGAGTAAGTTTATGTCTGAATCAATGTTTAGACTCAAGTGTTGTGTTCAGTTACTCATATAAGTGACTACTTTTATAAAATGTCATGTAGTGAACAATTCAATTTTTGAGCGTGTCTCTGGGTCCTAGTTATCAAGTATTTTTTTTTTGTAGTTGTGGAAAGTCTCGAAGTTAGCTGTCATCATCAGAGAAAATTGCTAATAAAATTTGGCTCTTTCTTCAGGCTTCAAAATTGCAGCTAGTTTGAATATGAGAATCTACTACAATAGGGGTTGTAATGACGTACTTCAGACGTTTTAATGACGTACAATAGTGGTTGTAGGCTTGTAGCGTACTACTTTAGTGGTTTTAGTAAAGTGCTATGGTGATTGTAATCGCACATACTTTCCCTGCTGTTCTAATAAAACCAGGTGTTCAGATACACTATGTATTTTTGAACGCAATTTCAATTTATTTATATAGAACAAAACATTAGTAGGTCATTTTAGTAACTGCCTCTAAAAAATGAAGACTGAGCACTAGAAGTTGTAGAAATTTGTGGCTTGTTTTACTTGATTTTTTTATGCTGAAAGTGCTCAACGCCCTTTTCATGAATTTAAATACTATCAATTTGAATGAAGAACTTTCCTACACAGTACTTTCATGAAATTTACGGTACTGTAAGAATCAGACACTTTTAGTTGTTTTTATGTGTCAATATTTAATCTGTGTATTCATTCACACAAGTTGCATCTCTATGGTGTAGAAAGAAATGGGAAGAACGTGTATGTGGTCGATCTAAGAACCTAATGTGGTTGAGTTTTAAGATATTGTTTCAATGCTGAGCACCCTTCAAGAGGATGCAACTATAGTAGCTATGGGAAATAGCACTCCCAGGGGAAAATGTGAGGTCCTGAGCTGAGTGTTAATTAAGCCTTGTTATTAAAATAAAATGTTTATATTTTGTTGAGAGCCATCTTTTTTTTGTTCACTGCTGTCCTGTTTTTTAGTGTCTTCAATTTTTTGAACTTTATTTTGTTTCTTAATCTTCATTCTTAACTTACTGTGTCTATGAGGCTGGGATTTCATATGATAACTCGCTTTGTGTATAGATTCTGGTTTCTTTTTCCTCCATGCTCAATGGTACCTTCATCCTTCCTCTTTTTGAATCACCTCCATGGCTAGGGAGGCTTAAGCTAACTTATAATCCAATGTACGTTGCAGGTCAAGCAGAGCCCTGAGCACATTCCCTGAGCTGCCGAACATCAGCCGCTGTCACAACTACGAAATATCCTGCAAGTTCACGTACCAGTGCACCAAGTGTGGCTACAGGTGATATCTAAATCTTTAGATCCATCGTTTACACGGTGAATTGTAGGTGCTGCTTTGTATCCGTCACCGTCCCAAGCCCAAGGTTAAGGAGGTGTTTTCCTTTTGTTGAAAAAGTGTGTTTTCGTGGTTTGTTGTAGAATACTTTTTCGAGCTTTCCTCTTTCTGAACACCTTTTTATTCAATTTTCATGTTTTTCCACAACTCCTTTTAATATTGCTGTTTCGATGTCCAGGGTCCAGGGACACAAGTGCATAGATTCCGTGTTCCCTTGGTGCCTCACTTGTCTCACTGGAGGACAATTTATGAGGTTAAGGAGGCTTCAAACTCATATTATCTATTGTCAATCATTTCCGATGATCCATTCAGAGGGATTCAACTATTTTATTGATAGGAATTGGTGCTCCCTGGCGATACGGGAAACATGTGAGGTCTGGAATTGAAGATCTGGTTGGTCTTTTTAATGAAAAATGTCAGGGTTTTTCTTTTATTACCGACTATCTTTTTCGGTTCACAGCTGGCCGTTTTCAACACCTGTTACTTCTATATTTATATTTTTTCATAAAATTCTCCTAATTTTGTGTGTATACACAGGGTGTAGAAACACGCCTAATGCGTAGATTATCTTTATTTCATTCTGAATGATTCTTTTATTTTCCATTTTTCAATAATATCGTTGTTGTAGTTGAGGAGGCCTAAACTAACTTATAAGCTAGCCTAAGCATTTCTAATAAAGAATGGTACTACTACGAGAACTCATCCCATCAGGGGGATACAACTGTTGTATCTATGGGAATTAGCGCTCCCAGGAGGACTATGTGAGGGCCCGAGCTAAGGGTTAGGTAGGCTTCCTTTTTGTTGAAATAAAATAGGTTTTTGTTCTGTTATGGACCATCTTCTTTCGGTTCACTGCTGTCCTGTTTTTCAGCTCCTACTACTTTCTTCAACTTTTTCTTGTTTCATGAACTTCGTTGTTTGCGTACTGTTTCTGTGCACCTTGTGCATAGATTCCGCGTTCCCTCAACTCCATACTAAATGGTGCATTCCTCCTTCCTCTGTTGGAACATCTTTGTCGTGGTTAAGGGAGGCTAAAGCTTTCTTAAATAATAATTACGAGAACTCAAATATTGCCATAGGGCAGCTGTGTTGCATTGCTGGAGCTTTTATTTCATCAAATGACATAGCGTGCAGCGCTAACCGAGACTGTCTGCATTAATGTTGCTAGTCTTTGGTATTTCTGCATTCAGGACAAGTCTACGAGGATTCATTATTAGAATGTTGTGTTCAAATTAAGAGCATTAGTGCAAAACCGAACGAGTTTTGGAAAAATTTGATTATACATAAAGAGGGATGATGGTTGCAATTTTTTCATTGTCACATTTGATGGTTTTACTCGCATTAAATAGTAATATAGCGCAAAGATCGAGTTTGCGCTAGCTGACGCTACTATTTGTTACGGCATTTTCAGTGGAATCGTAAATCTATAGCATACAAAATTTCTCCTAAACAAACGTCCCATCACTTTTTAATTCCTCAGAAACCACTCACTCGGTTTTTCCCTACTTTGTAGTACCGAGTTTGCTATTAGAATTTAACAGCAACTCTCCCACAGCATTGGCCGCCACTCGAAGAGCCTGGACACAGAGCGCAAAGTTTGCGGCAAGTGCCGCGGTCGCTTCGAACTTCTGCCGACGAACAGACGCGCCGAGACAGCTGACGCTGGTAGTGGCACCCCCAGAACTCCCGGACCCTTTGCTCTCTTTGTGAAAGAAAATTACGGCTCCGTGAAGAAGAATTCTGATCTCAAGCATTCTGATGTCATGAAGGTTCTAGGGGAGAAGTTCAGAATGATGAAAACTTAATGTCCTTTTAGGCTTTTAAGTTGGTAGATTTCATGTTTTATTTATTAACGATCTTGTACATTGTGAACGAGTTTCTAGATTTATGAGGCATTATTGCTCTCGTTCGGGAGAAGGGAGATTTCTCAGTTGGTGTGTATTTATACTTCTTACTTGTTAACGTTTTTCGATTAGTGGAATATTTTCTTGCTTTGCTGGCTTGACGCGTTGAGAGTTGCTTTCCCAAACTAAGTCTTTCGCAAATTAGAAATTAAAATACATATTTGTACCACAGCATGGACGTGAAATTTTGGAATTGCCGATGCATGCCTGATGCTATTTAACGCTTCACCATCGCTCAAACGACAACATGCTTGTACTTGTGCGCAAAACATTTTTCGAACTTTGAGATGCTGGTATGGTGAGCTTAAGCACGACCCACCGGTGGGTCGTACATCACTGAATGTGTTAAGTTCGCTGCTGTTGCTATTTGCGCGCTGCCTCACGGCTACGTGAAATGTATTGAAGCTCAAGGCAATGCTTGGCTACTGCAATCATGGTTTCGTACAGTTGTGGTTTTTATTAAATTTCATTGCTACGTGCTTTTTGTCACCTTGAGTTTGGCCTTGTAAGTTTAATTTCGTGAATAAGAACTTCTGATTGGTTGGTTTTCCTGTTCTGATGGACTTTTTTTTACACTTCTACAGGGCGTGAGAGATTTTGATGTTGGATCAGTTGTCTAAGTTCAACTATTTGAAATCAATTTATAAGTTACCATCTATAATCGGTGTCGCTGTGCACTTGTCATGACGGATTTTTTGTAAATTTGTTTAATGGAGTGTCATACGTCCATAGATGATTGCAAAGTGGACTGTACTGTCAGTGCTATGCAAATGCAATATGTCACTGGATTACCAGTGCCAGTCATGGTTCTCTGCACGAGGCTTTACAATGCGGTAGTATAACTCGTTAGCCAAACATATTTCGCGATTTGTAAATAATTTTTGCATGTTTTATTTTATTGCTGTATGAAGATTTGTAGGTAATTTTACTTCATTGGATAGACGTTGTTGCTGGACGAAAGGAAGCCTGTTTTGCTGCTTAATCTTGGTTGTTGCGAATGCGTTCTTTAATTGGGCAATTTCCACGTATTGAACTGGACGCCCATTCGTAGCTACGCTGAAAGAGGGCAGGTAGGCCATTCAGTTGTCTAGTTCAAGGAAGTCTTTAAATTTAGTTGTTGTAGGCCCATACAGTATGTATGCCCTCGGAAGGATGCAACTTTTGTTTTTCCGAGAATTAGTGCTCTCCAGAGGAATATGTGAGGTCCCGAGCTAAAGGTTAGGTAGGTCTTTCTTTTACTGAAATAGAAAAGATTTTTTGTTTTGTTATGGATCATCTCAGTACGGTTCACTGTTGTCTTGTTTTTCAGTATCTACTACTTTCTCCTTCAAGTTTTACCTTCTTTCATTACTTTCTTTCTCATTTTACTGTTTCTTTGCATTTTGTGCAAAGATTCCGGGTTCTCTTAACTCCGTATTAAACGGTGCCTTCTTCTCTTGAGAACACATTTGTTCTGTTTAGGGAGGCTAAAATTAACATCTAATCATACCGTATGTAAACCGAGATTGTGCCATTGTTTTTTATTTTATGCCTCTAATTTGGGAATGAAGAATTTCTGCTCAAGGTCAACTTTGATGTGTATTTTCTTAATCTAGGCAAATGCTCTGACGAAGATTATCTTTAACCTTGAGGACTTGAATGCTCTTGACATGACCTATAGATTCGTCGCATTGCGCTAACACAACATCTGATGTACAGACGCTTTAGATCCAACTTGACAACTGTATACCCTAAGAGTATATTTTGATGATTTAGGACTCTTATAATAATGCATTAAGTTACTGATGAATCTGGGTTACTGGTTGGAGCAATCAGCTTCAGTTACCATAATCCATCTCTTGTTTTATTCTTGGTAAAAGCTCGAGTGTTAACAACCAATCGCGTGCATTAGTGTACAGGCGTTTTTTGCGTTTTCAATTCCTTTGATCAAGTTTGTGCTGCTCAGGTGTCCAGGCGTAGTGCTGTGCGCTAACGCAACATCTGATGTATAGACGCTTTACATCCAACTTGACTTAATGTTGAAAGTGTTATAACATTATTGCTATCGTGTATGTAATTAAACAATGGCGACTAGCGTGAGGGCAAGGCATTAACAGTTTTTAAATGAAAGTTAAATTTTTCACGTTTTGTTTTTTTCATTGATAATCGTTAGCTGTATCGTGAATTTGCAGTTATATCGACTTGAAAATAAAAATTTTCTGTACAATTAAGGTGACTTTTATGGGGAAATATTTAACTTCAGCTAAACTCTCGGATGGTACCAGAAACCTCGTTCAGACAACAGCTACGTTAATCGAAGTAACGCAAATTCCATTTCGGGAACGTGGTAAAGATCAGGTTATTATAATCGATACCTGTACAGTAGGTGAAATGATTATTTTTTAATGGAAAGTCGTATAAGTCTTAACTCATGAAACTTCCTCATTTGGTTCCTACAAATATCGCTTAGGTAACAAATACCAAAAATTTTTGAAAATTTTACCAACACTCTTGCAGAATTTTTCTTCAGAGTAGAAGGCAAAAACAGTCTGGGGAAAACTTTTATTTGTAGAACTTCTCCCTTGGAAATAACAATTTAATAAGCAGATGAACTATCCGCCGAAGCAAAAATTAAATAGAATTCTGAAAAGGATATTACAAACATGTGAGTGCAAATCGTTACAGGCTGATAAGACGCCATCTCAGAGGTAGGGAAATTTTATTAAATAAAATTAAGCAGACCACACATAATTTATCAGAGGGAGAAGACGAAAACCTCGCGGCGTTCGTAACTTCGTAAAATACCCAAAAGAAAGCTACAGTTTCTAATTGCATGTGTGAAATCTTGAAGTTGATCGACGAACATTAAGCTTACTCAGCATTTTATCTAAGCAGGACACTTTTAAGTAGAAAAAAAAGCTTCCGAATAATATACTTCCATTAAGAGATTTCTGATTAGCGGGATTGCTTCGCATGATGAGCTCAACCAGAATATGATACTTTAGAACAGAACGTGCATTTGTGAAATTCGCGGTAATGATGCCATTTAAAAATTGTTTTAATCCGTCCACAAGTCTCTACCATTCGGTCACATGACTTAAGTGAAGAAAGCCCTCAGATTGGAAGCTAATCTCGAGAAAAACAAAAGGATTGCTCATAATTTCCGACTGTCTTCACCTGAAAATATACCGTTGAATTTTCAAGACTCGGAATAATACATTCAAATCACGGAAATGAAATCTACCACCAAATTGAATCAATTACAATTAGCAACAAAATTTACTTGCTGACCAGTCATGCGAAGAGTTCCTCAGTTAAATATAAGATTAATTATTTCCAACAAAATTGCAAAATATGGTAAAAAGAATTCTCTAAACACGGCCTACCATCTAGATTCAAGAGCAATATTCTTTCATCACTTGAATCCCTTCTAAACAAAGAAAAATACTGGAGGCTATAGAAGTTGGCATTAATTTTTGTCACTCCCACATGAAAATATAATCAGTTACTTCAATATTGCATCCAGCCTACTCCATTGACCTCGGCAAGGCCTCAAGTTAACCTTCTTGGTATACAGAAAAGGAGGCTCTGATGAGAGGACAAGCTGGTTAGACTCGAGTTCTAATTCATCCTCTAAGTAACTCATACTCCTTTAAGAACCAGATCCTATATGATGCAGTAAACCCATCTATTCACCTTTCTTCAATGTACAGCCATACTAAGAGAAAATCATGTTTCATTAATTATACTCTATTCAACTTACACTTGCATTCAAGATACTCCACCTAGGAATTACTTTCTTTCAGAAACCTCGAGAACACTATGTACACACAGATAGCAATGAGGAGCTTGTTTAATAATTAAGTCTGTTCTAAACTTGCAGCAAACCTTAATTCTGAGCTGCACAGTTGAAGATCCGCTGAAGACGTCCCTGAGAAACTCTTATTCTGACCCAGAAAAATATCTGAATACTTGGGGAAACTTACGAATTATCCATTCAAGATATAAATGTGTTCTGTGATCAAACGAACTTCAACGTGATTAAAACAGAAAATAATATGTAAAGACCAGACCTTGAACTTGCAACTATGACAATTTTACTTGAACCCAGAAATATCACGAAAAACAGAAGAGATTAGATAAAAATCATACTAATTTCAATGGACTCATTCTATTAAACCTAGTTGAGCGATGGAAATCTGAAGTAGTCGCTCATGCATAAGCACATGATGGCCACTAAAAATGGTGGTCTTCAAAAGAAACCTGAAACCATCACCGTGAAAGTATAAGAAGCACCACGAAAACAACCTCCGATAAAACACGCACATTTGACAAGATTGAAATTTGCTACAAATTATGTATCACAGCACTTCCATACTCGGGTAACGCTAAATTATATCACAAAATTGTGAACACCAGAGACAGAGAGAGAGCTTATTTCTTCTACCTTTTCTGACGTTGATTGGAGTTGCTGCTCTTCCGATGACTTCCCTGGAAAAGGTGAGGACAGAAAGGAAAATTTAAATTTTTTGGTGATCCACAATATCGTAACAAATATTGTCGTACAAATGACCATATCAGCAAGTAGAAACATTGCAATTATTAAATCGAATTTTAGCCTTATTTGCTCAATTTTAATATTTTGTGCAAGAAGATTAACGTTAAATTTGCAAGTACAAATAAAAAGAACGGCCAGCCCTTGCTTTTGCGCCATGGCAATAAAATGATATGCAACCGAAAAGTAAGAAAAAGAATACTTAAATAGTTTTATTTCGATCAGGAGCTTCATCGAACTTCATTGAATACTGAAAAACCTGTATTATCATATAATAATTTTGCTTGTTCCTTCCTTCGTTAGTTACTTAGTTAGTCCGTCCGTTACGCTTTCAGTAATTAGAGTTCGCAGTATCATGGCTACAGAGTTCCTCAGTATAACATTAAAATGATAGGTTAGGCTAAGATATGATAGGCTAGGATAAGTTAGGTTACGATAGGTAATGCTGAGGGAATTTTTTCACAGGTTCACCTAACTTAACGATGGAATTGCCAGTGGAATTTACACGGGCCCTTGTAGTTATTATTATCAGCTTTAACGACCTCAGTATTATTGGAGTCCTCACCGAGAAGTTATGAGGCAGAGGCGGGTGCGCAGCGAGGCGGTGGTGTGGAGGTGCCAGACGCGTAGCTGAAAACAGGTCCACCTGGTCACCCGAACCTCCTGATGCGGTGCCGGGCGCCGTGGTCTGGTAGAAGCCGGTCACTGGGCTCGGTGGCAACTGGGAAGGAAGGTAAAAAGGCTTACTGTTTTTGAAATGTTACGCATGCAAGGCTGAGCTGGGTGGCATCTGGGTCATCTGAAGAGGAAGGCAAAAATTCACCTTTTTTAAAATGTTTTCGCAAAGCTAGGCCGGATGGGAACTGAGGAGGAAGGTAAAAATTAACCTTTTCTTGAAATGTTATGCATGCAAAGCTACGCCGGATGGAAACTGGGGAGGAAGGTAAAAATTAACCTTTTCTTGAAATGTTATGCATGCAAAGCTACGCCGGATGGAAACTGGGGAGGAAGCAAAAAAGGCTTACTGTTTTTGAAATGTTATACATGCAAAGAGCAAGGCAATCGAGTTACGGAAACGGGACATCTATACTCAAGGTTTGTTCCCACACAAGACCCCTGTGCATGGAAACAGCAAGTTAGGGATACAAATTTCTGAAACAAAATCCAATTGATAAAGAAAGTAAAATGTGCTAGAAAACAGGACGGCAGTGAATCGAAAAAGATAGTCCGTAACAAAATAAAAATTCCATTCACTTTCAATAAAGTGTGGCCTACCTAACGTTCAGCTCGGGACCCTACGTTTTCCCTCTGGGACGCTAATTCCCATAAATATAACAGTTGTATCACCCAAGAGCACAAATACTCAAATTGAAAAAATCATCATGACTACTAAGATTTCAGTCTTAACTGCATTTCCTTATCGCACTGCCCTTCAAGACAGACAAGATCGAAAGCCCAGAAAGCTTAGGAATCGCATTTAGTTTTGATCGTATATAACAGCAGAAGTCAGAGATCAGCAATAGAGCGAAGACACATCAGCGTCACAAGAAGTGTAACTTTTAGTAGATATGCTTTCTGCACTCTGCAACAACTTTACATACTAGTACTCTATATTAAAATATACTAAAATGCCACAGCCCGTATTAGAGAAAGAGGTAGGTAATAAATAGTCTTCCTTATCCTCAGTCTAAAGTAATGATCCGACAATTTATCATCACTGAATAGCCTTCCTTATTCTCGCAGTCTAAAGTAACCTTTGTGCAGTTTATCCTTAATGATAGATTACATCGTGGAATCTATCCTTCCTTACTCACGCCCGAAGTGGCAATCCTATCCTTGTGTCGAGTATCAGAAGTGAGGCTCATTTGCTTTACAAAAGAATAAAAATCGTAAGTCTGCGTTTACCAATCATTTTATTTATACTCACCCGTATTATTATCGATGAACACAAATACCGAATTTTTTTCGTCGAGACTCATTTATTGTTCATGTTCGGTTGTACACTAAACAAAAAATACTCCGTACGAAAGTCTTATCAATACCCACACATGTAGCTAATTCCTATGAATGCTTTAAGAGAACGCACAGTACAAAACTCAATAATTCAGTTTCAAATTCGTAGTCATCTGTCGTTGATTACATATCATATTTCACGTACATATATTTAGTCTTATCTCGCATTTGAGTTCACCATCTCATTTTATCAATTACATTCAGCATCTCTCGCATTTGAGCTCAAGTTAACCTTTTTGTTTCACATTATTATAGGTGTTGGGTCGGGGTTCTGTTGGCACCAGCCTCACGGGTGTTCTTTCCAATGCAACCAGCAGCTAACATTTACTCGAGGAACTGCAAAAATTGAGGGATCTCTCAGCAAGAAATAATGAATACCTTTGCGGCAGCAGCAGCGAGATGTTGCGGCTGCTGCGCAGACCACAAGTCGTGGTGCTGCAGCTGCTGCATTTGGTGAGTCTTGAGCAGGAGCTCCCGTTGCTGCTGCAGAGACAGCATCCCGAAAGTGCTCTCAGCACTGAAATGAAAATCACAAAACGATTGAAATAAAATCATATAACGAATAAATTCACAAAACGATATTAAACATTCAGAGTGGAAGCAAGCTAATGGGAACTCAGTTTCGAAATTCGGCGAGGGTGAATGATCATAAAATTTTGTAAAATATGAATTTACACTATTATGTACATGTATGAGAAAATATTTCCACTAATGCCTTTGAATTCCTGACTCTTGAACCGAGGTTGTGTTCGAAATTTGAGTCACCTCGTAAAGAACTTCACCATGACGCTGGTTAGAAATACAGCCATTCATTAGCCAATAATAATTGATAAAACAAAAAATGAAAACTAACTTGTCGAAAACCGCGCCTCTACGATTCTCCAGTGTACGAGTGAACACTAATTTTCATATGAAGGATCTCTTATTCACAGTATCTTTCTAAACGCTGTAATAATTATTCTAGCACTAGTGTATACGGTCTATCAAAACTGACTGGATTCGATATTTTCCTGTATAAATCCTCCAGATGTGGATGACAAACAAATATATCCATCCTGATAGTACCCGCAATTAAAATATTCGTGTACTTGTGCACTGGTGGAACTCGTATCACAGATACGGTCATTAAGCATCCTTCAAATTAATGAAGCTGTTTGTTTAGAAGCGGACACCAAACAAATAAATTATACACAAAGGGTATTATTAGGTAAGAAGATTGTAGCTTACACCTCCACGGTAACTCACCTAGTTGGACTGGAGATCGTGACAGATTTCCTCGGTTTGAAGGAACTGCCGTCATCATGGTGAGCAGACACTATGCCATTTTTGCTCACGTTCGCATCTTTAGGAGACTGTCCAAATCCAGCCAGCGCTGACGCAGTGGCGGCGTGGCTGGAGTACTGCAGAGAGGCAGCTGGCTGACTTTGCGAAGAACTGATATGCGAGGTTGTGCGGTAGACAGAACTACTGCTGCTCCCTTGAGAGGAATTGGAATAGGTGCTTGCAGCATTACCAGAGCTCTTCTTGTGGCTACGGCTTGAAGACACGTGGCTTGACGAGCTCGTGGCAGGAACGCTGTCATGTAAACTGATCACTTGAGAGCTTGAGTCGCCACGGACGTTGGTGGGTGCCTGCTGCTGTACAGCGGACGTTGCGAGCGTCGCGATGGTGAAGGGATGTTTGGAGACGGGTGCTCTAGGGGCCATCTGGTATTGGTCATGAAGAGATAATGCAGCACTCGAGGGGATATGACTGGTCGTAGAGAACTGCGGTGAAAAAGCGCTCGCACTGTGGGAGGTTGATTCTGTGCTGTGTTTCTGAGATCCCACAAAGGTTTGAGATGAGCCAACTGGTAGGTCAGCAGATCGCTGAGCAACGCTTGGCAGTGATACAGCGGAGGCAGATGAGCTTGAAAACCGCTGACTACTAGATTGCAACACTTGATTATGGACACCCAGCGCTTTTGGGGACATCTGGGAGGGGGTCGAAGAGGATTTACTCGAGCTGCTTCCTTTAGGGGCGGAAGAATGACTGGAAACACTAGACCGGTCAGACGAGGGAACGAACGTGCTTTCACTGCGAGAGGATTTTGGAGGTGAACATGAGGTGAATTTTTTGTGCATGTAGCTGCCACTACTGACATTGGCACTACAAGTAGTCGCGGAGGCAACTACATTGGATGGTGTGTTACTAGATTTTGCCACATCGTATGCTTTTGCTTGACTCTTAGTAAAGCCTGACAAGTTTTGAGCCTGACTGCTCTGCAGACGTTGCTGTTCCTCCAACTGTTTCTGTAATGCCAGCATCTGTTGCTCTTTCTGAAGACGTTCCAAAGGAGAGAGCTTCTTCCTAGGAATTTCCGTCTGGCGATGCGATTTATCTTCAAAATTACTAGAGGCAGAAGCACTCATTTGAGGGTTGGACATATTAGGAAGCGCTGAAATAAATGCGGAAGCAATTAGGAAATTAAATGTTTTCAACCCATCACTTCGAAAGTAAATAATATATAAAGCTTATATTGATAGAGAATGTGAGTACCATATACCTCACTTTTATTAGAGTCATCCGAATTAAAACAAAAAGCTAATTCCATTTTTCTATTTCAATGTTGTTTCTACTTCATTTATAAATCTGCAATACGTCGTATATTACAAAAATTTCCAATAAATAAAAACGTATTAATCCATTTTAAATTTATTTAACATACACGGTAAAGTAAAGCTAAGGTTTGTTCATAAACACGCGAACAAAATCCAAAAGCAAAATAAAACATGCAGAGTTCACCATGAAACAGATCTAGCCGTACCTCTGCTTGTTGCTGCCGAGAATTCAGGAGTCTCCACATAAGCATCTTTCTTAGGAGACTCTTGCTGCTTCTGCTTAGAAATAAGCAGCAGCTCGTTCATAACATCGTCTATCTCCTCCTGCAGCTTGGAGGAGGTCGTGGTGCTGGTAGGGCCGCTTGAGCCGTCTTTGTGATGACTCAACGGCAGCGATGCAGCACCCTCTCTCTCTGCATGCATATGACCGTCCTTGTTGCCACTAACTGCTTGTGGTTCTCCACCAGCTTGCGATTTTCGTGATAGGTTGTGTCCCTCGGTTTGCTTTACAGATTTATAATCACTTTCATTGCATCCGCTCTGTTTCTCTGAATGAGAATGTGTTTCTCGAGTTGCGCTCATCTTTCCTGGTTTGATATGACTTTGCGCACTACTACCTGGCTTCTCTGACTGATGAGGGTGACTTTTGTATCCACTTCCCTTGCCCGATAGCATTTCTTCGTCGCCTTTTGGTTTATGAGAATGCGAAGTAGTTTTTGTTTCAACTTTTCCAGGCTTTTCATCATCGCTTGATAAGTCAATTACATGTTGAGCACTCTTGAGAGGAGCGGATTTTCCAGAGTCGCTACTTCTTGAACTTGCCGACGAGTGCGTAGATTTTTTCACCGAAATAGATTCCAGAGGTGCATCTGCACGGCCACACATCTTGTTGATGCTTTCTACACTTTTCAAGCTTATCATGGGACTTTTTTCACTCACAGGGTTATCTGGCTGACTCGTGAAACTCTGATGGGAACGTGCTATTGTGAGATTTTCAGGAGAATTTTTCAAAGAGCTTGTTTTGGATTTCGAAACGGTGTCGGAAGTTGACTTCACGCTTATGGAAATGCTGGTCTCAGGAGTCAGTTTAATGGAAAAAGGTTTACCTGATTTTTGAGAAGGATCATCATTACTATTCATTTTACTTGGAAGGTTGGAAACAGATTTAGCAGCAGCAAGTTCAGGATCAAAGGACTGAGTAACTTTATTAGAATCCACTTTTTTTGGCGAGTAATTAGACACATGTAAGCTCTCACTTGCTGCAACAAAACCCTCAACAAACCGATCATTTAAAGTACGTTTTTCAGTGGGTGGCATTTTAGTCGCAAAAGAACTGGAAGCCACGCTAGGCTCGTCTACTTTAGAGGGAGATTTTTTCGACGGTAAAACTGGCTCGAGGTGTGCAGATCCCACTGAGGGCTGATTTGGGGAGAGACCTTTGACCAAATTTTCGCTGGTGAGCACAGGCTCTGTGGAGACGCCAAAACCAACATTGGACTTGGAACTATCAGAGGGAGTGAAGTCGACATTGTTAGAGTGAGTATGATGATGGGAATCATATTTACTTGAAGAATCAGATTTATAAGGAGGAATTTTGTTAGAAGAGTCCACTTTCTCAAAACCATCAGTTCTCTTAGAGCCACTGCTAGATGGAGGACTAGTTTTGTGGCTTGGCACATATACCGGAGACGAGGCAGGGGTATGGTTGGAGCCGGTGCTTGTAACTTGTTTTGTACTCCGAATACTGTTGGTGTCAGACGCCGTAGATTGTTCTAAGGGCTTTGTTTCTGTGATGCCCCGCTTTTCAGTCACATAGGTTGCGTCAGAAGAGCACGAGCCCTGCTTTGAGCTGCTATTGTTCATCTGAACTGAGCCACGTTCTGCGTCAGTAAATGATGCACTCATAGACTTTGAGCTGGTATGTGCAGAAGAGACGTAAGTCTTGGAGGCATCTCCGGAATTGGCATTGGAAGAATTACGATTGCTTGAGCTAGAGTGGACATTAGAGGAACCCGCGTGACCACTGGAGGAACCCGCGTGACCACTGGAAGAACCCGCGTGACCACTGGAGGAACCTGCGTGACCACTGGAGGAACCTGCGTGACCACTGGAAGAGCCCGCGTGACCACTAGAAGAACCCGTGTGGGTACTAGAGGATCCTGCATGACCACTGGAAGAACCTGCATGACCACTGGTAGAACCCGTTCGGACATCGGAAGAGCCCGTGTGACCACTTGAAGAGCCCGCGTGAACATTCGAAGAACCCGAACGGATAGTGGAAGAGCTAATTTGAACACTAGATGAGCTTTCATGAACAGTGGTGCCACTTTCGCATTTGACAACAGCAACAGTATTGGAGACTTTGTGGGCAGCAGAGCCAGGGCTCGTACGAGCTATACTAGCAGCACCACCAACACTCGTAGTAAAACGAACATCAGAGGCAGAACTAACGCTCAAAGAAGGGTCTGAAGGGCGCGGAAGTGGAGCCGAAATATCAGCTTTGGGGACAGACTTTGAGCTTGTGACAGTCGAGGTTTTCACAGCTGATAAGGAAACTTCCGATGCTCGGGGTGTCGATCCCGTGGATTTTTTGGAGGACTTCCGCCGAGATTCAGAGTCGTGCCTTGAGAAAGAGATAGTTTTCCTTAAAACATAATAGAAACGAGCCTAATTTTAAATCGACGATGAAATAACACCGAGTTGTTACAACTACACTTGACTCTAAACTAATAACACCTGACCCAGACCCACACTCATACCTGACCCATACCTACACCAGACCCAGACCTACACCAACACCAGGCCCACATCCACACTGACACCAGGCCCACACCCACATCCACACCGATGCCAGACCCACACCTACACCAACACCAGGCCCACATCCA
>JACJUY010005036.1:36782-59031 GCA_014220935.1 Platorchestia sp. MABIK
CGAGAAAATATATCGAATATCTGTGTGACAACTTCTTTTCACTTTTGGCCGTCACTAGTAAAAAAATTTTTAGATATGACCACTACCTTCCATCACAATCTTTTCATTTCGCATGCCAGAGTGCATCTTCAATATTTACATTTCGTTTTGACGTCGCCGTCTTGCGTAATACCCGCTGTATGTTGAATTTTTTTACTTCACTGAGAAATTCTGAACTAAGGAATATATCAGAATCTTGAACGTCGGTTTCCCTTAGTTTATATGATTTTTAGATAGAAAACAAGCCACAGCACCTAGACGAAGACGTATTTTTCAAATAGCCAGAAAATATAAAAGAAAACCGAGCATTATCACCAAAATAAGGCGAAACTCCCATGGGAAAAAGCACACGGAGCCACTAAATATGGTACAAAATTGCAGAGTTTGGTGCTGGAGACAAGCTTCGTCATTCAAACGGGACCAAACGACATGATACCAGTAAAAAACGAGTTAACTAAAATAAGGACAAAACGATATATCAGTAAAAAACAATTAACCAAAATACTGACGAACGAGAGATGACGCGAGTGAAGCAAACAGAAATTTAAAACGAGCGTACAGTTCAGAAGCGTGGTTGTGTGAACGTAAACAAGACGGACAAGCGATGATGTAACAAGACATTTTCGTGGTGAAGATTTTAGGTCTGTAGTCATAGCTGTGGTTAGAGACATCAAGGCAAATGGCTGAACGTTGAAATATATTCCACTTTTTTTGTGATGAAATCATAATAAAAATATTGCCAGGCTTCAAAATGTTTCAAGCCTGTACTACATAAGAACTTCAGTCAATATCTTTCATGTAAAAAGCTACAGGTTCGAACCGTAAGAAAATCTTTCTTAGATTCCTAAGAGTTGAAGTCTGTTGCAAAAGTAAATTAATTTCTGTAATTAACTACCTGAAAACCATTATACTAAAACTAGTAAGAATAATTCGAAAAGGTCTTCTTCTACACAGCCCCTCTACATTTCAACTATAATATCAAAATACACATACTTTAAACACCCAAGCTCCACAGCACGCTAAAATTTAATACAAAGTAAAATTATCCCGCCAATGAAGCAATAAAATAAGCTGTGTTAGCTGAGGACCTGCTCGTGTCTCTAGCTTAACGCGAGTTAAAAGCTCGTAAACCTTACGAAGGTAAGATTGACAACAAGCATCGGTACACATGTTTCAGTCATCCTAATTTTAAGATATCGCTTAATTCACCTGACGATTTTAAAGTCTACCTGACTCGTACACTAGCTTGCTTAACATGGGCTCACAGAGTGACTATGAAATGCCCAGTATCTTCACAATACTACGAGAAATTCAGGCACTTTATATCTCAAAAACTATCACTTGTGCAAATTACACGAATACCTCTTGAAACCAGATTTGATCAAAAAATATTTGAAATATTTCCTAAATATTTCACAGTTTGAAATATATCACATTGAGCTCAGAGTAGACTGTGTCATTACTATAATAGTCAAATTTACTACTTGTATTTCTAGGCATGTGAGAGACAAATTAGAAGGATAACTCTGAACCAGGAATACCTGTCAAACTCTTTGAATATTTTCAGTCAAGTATAACAATCTGGGACTATGAGTGATTCAACTATCTATCTCATATCTCATCACACATGGCTTTAGAATGCAAGGCGTCGAGTAATTTATAATAATTTTCATTATTATTTTAATCATCCTGATCTTCATCATCATTATTTTTATTATTATGCTATTTTCAAGACTCCCTGGCCACAGATAAGGTGATTATCAAGAGAACAAAGAGATAGGACCATTTACACAGAATGGACTGAAAAAAATGAGAAATCTATGCACAAGGTATATTCCCACACAGGACACCCTGCGCACAGAACCATCAAATTAGGAAGCCAGAGGAAAAGAAGATAGAACAGAGATAGCAAGGAAGGCATGAAAGGTAGAAGAAGAAAAGTGGGCACGAATGACGAAAGTCCTGAAGGTGTCCCCATAGGCGATGTAACCTAACTGCAACGACCCGCACGCTTGCTATACCTGAACGAACGGGCTCCTAAATAGTGTGAAACTTAATTTTGGTATGCTCGTTCACCGATACACACTAGGGAATACTATGAAAACCCATTTCATTTCTTTAAAAAACTCAATCCATCATGATGATTTGACGCATGCTCCCAAGATGATATAGCCATATTAGTGAACGAATGTAAGTTAGAATTTCGCTTCTCACCAAGTTCGGCCAAAAACTAGTTTTGCAAAAATACCCGATCTAAATGTCGCGGCAACAGCGCCAATGACACTAGTTATCTTCGTGACGATGGTTGAATAATAATAATAATAAATTTAGGGATGAGTTTCCACCAGGGTCACCAGCAATTTGCAACTATGGACCCCCCTAGCTGATGGTTGAATAAGAAAGCATTGAAGTGAGTGCAACATTTGGAGAAGCAGGCTAAGATATAGATGTACAGTAGCGTGATCTACCACAAATGATGCCCAAGAGAAACAAGAACTGGAAGTGGCACGTAACTTGAGAGGTGCTACGGAAATATAGCCTGTGTGTACCAGTGCGAGATTTGCGATACTAGCGGTAGGTATCCAGTCTCAGAAGTGTGGCAGTCAACATGAGAGTAACGTTAGTTCACATACATAGCATATACATGTACAGTATACAAATACTGTACATGGATTTGCTGTACATGTGACCAAACATGAGGGAAACATTAGCTCAAATATACAGAATATATAGAAAACAACGTTCGTCACGTTAGTTCACATATAGAGCATATACATGTAGAGTATATATATATATAAAACAACGTTCACTCGTTCGGGTGACTCCGGCAAACGCGAGGCAAAGAAAACGAGAAACCAAGCCCAAGATGAGGTCACAAAACACACACACTGGGGCCTGCGAGGGCTCTGGCTCACCAGAAATGGTAATAGAGTTCCCAGTAGAGGTGGGGGCTGCGGGCAGACACAGAAGGGGCGTTAACCCGACAATGTAACTCCAGTCCACACCGAACGTCGCAATAAACCCTTTTTATAGCATTTTCATAATATCATATATCGTAATGAACACTTTTTAATCTGGCTTCAGAGAATCAAAAAGGTAATAAACCCTTTCTTATCTGCCTTCATTGCATCAAATAAGGTAATAAACCCTTTCTTATCTGCCTTCATTGCATCAAATAAGGTAATAAACCCTTTCTTATCTGCCTTCATTGCCTCAAATATGGTAATAAACTCTTTTTAGTCGGGCTTCATTGCATGATCAAATACGGTAATACAGTACATAGTTATTAATCTGGCTTCATGGCATCAAATATGGTAATAAACCGTTTTTAACCTGGCTTCATTCCACCGAATAAGGTAGTAAACAGTTTTCAATCAAACTTCATTGCATCGAATGTGGCAAAAGAACATTTTTAATTATCTTCATTACACCAAATATGGTAATAAATTCCTTTTACCCTGGCTTCAAAGCATCGAATGCGACACTACGTATTTTCTAGTCTAGCTTAATTGCACCAAAAATGGAAATAACTCGTTTTTAATCTGTCTTCGTACTGTTGAATGTACCAATGAACCGATTTCAATCGAACTCCTTAGCATCAACCGTAAAAACGTCTTTAATTTAGCTATATTTTACCAAATGTAATAAAAAATCTTGGTTCTTTTTTTTCATTTTACGTATTAGATTTCTTTATTTTACCAAATTTGCTAAAAAATACGGTTTTCTTTTCATTTTACGTATTAGATTTCCTAAAAATCGCCCTTTTAATTCTATCAAATGTGATAATAAATCGTCCTCAATCTACTTTCAGAGCATCGTGTATGGCAATAAGCCGTATTTCATCTTGCATTATGGCACCAACCATGGTAGTTAACCATTGTTTATCCAGATTCATCGTACCCAGTGCAAAAATAACATATTGCATTTAATATCTAGCTTCACCGTACCAAATGTGTCAACAACAAACCATATTCGATCTCGGTTACATTTCCCTAATTCGGCGGCAACAAACCCAGTTTTTTCTAGTTTCATTTCCCTACATGCGTATCTAACCCTCCAAGGCACCTCAGTTGCATTGAAAACTACATCAGTATGCAGTATTTGAAGCAACTATTTTGAGCTTTACACAGCATCTCAATAGAGCTACACCCTTAATTAGCTAACGTTATTTAAGGCCACTCTTTCGAACTTGACTTTCATGCAAATATTATTAGCTCTTACCCATGCAATGGTCATACGAACGTGCTGGAAGAAAAACTTCTTAAACTGACTTTCTGATCAGAACAGAACTGAATAATACAAAGCTCAATTATAAAAGACACTCAATCAAACGCCTACAGCACATCATTCAAAGACTTTTCCTATTAAACTACCTGATTGGACTGGATTAACTAAATATTAATGGACATGATTAGCCAAATATTAATGGACTTGATATTTCCCTCCTGCTGTCACTAACTAAATAGAATAACTTCTCAGAACTGTAAAAGAACAAAAAAAAATTATAAGCAACGTAAATGATTGCATAAAGAGTGTTCGAGTGGATCGTTGAAATATTCCAGAGTCCATCAACGTAATGAAGTTGAATCAGAAAATTATGTCTTTGTAAATGTAACTATAAATCAATTTAATTAATGGATATCAAATTGTACTTCGTCACAAGTACACTCCTATATGAGTACTGAACACTAAACGTTAATCTCTCAGTATCAAAAATTATAAGAACATAAAGCTTAACCCTTTAACGGCCGAATTTTTGTGCTCATATTACCGTTAACACAAGCACCGTCACTGAACTGGCGCCGGCATCAATCAGTCACCGATGTCAGGATGAGAAAGGAACTGCCACTCGGCAGTGAACTTCAAAGAACACATTAGGGAACTAATTGAACAAGAAATTCAATATATTGAGGGTATTTTTGAAAGAGGACACTGGTGTCCTCTCGGGCGTTAAAGAGTTAAGATTTCAGAATTGCGTACTCTACTCGGAACGTGCGTTAATGCACAGAAAAAACTCCAACAGCTCAGTGAAGAATAGGAAAGTCTTTCTGTTCGGTATTCGAAACTATTTTGGCTACTGGAACTGAATGTTCACAATTCGCCTACTGAAGGTGCAGCACGAACGATCGAGGGAACCGTAAGATTACTCTTCGCAACAGCGATACACAAACTCGTGCGAACTTCCACACAGCCGTGAAAAAACGCGGTCACAGTCTCGCACAGAGCGAGTGCCGTATTTCACACGGTCACTTACGCACGGTCATGCAGCCTGGGTAACGTATTCTGTCACAAAGCGTAAATTACAATATTTCAATACTCCTATCATACAACCTTCCACACAATACAGGGGGTCCACAAAATTGTATCCACTGACCGATGTTTGTTGTTTATATGATACCGGAACGATATATCGGAATTAAACTGCTATATGTTTGAGGTATCATATATCCATCTATCGGTCAGTGGATACATTTTTTGTGGACGGTAGAAGAAACGAGGTAAGGTCAAACCAGTCTTTTTTTTCGTCGACCGTGAGGCAATGCTGACGTCATGGCAACGAACCAATAGCAGCGCTCACTCATATTGCTTATGACAACACTGCTAGCCCCAAATCAGGCACCACTATTGGCCAAACGACATGTCGCAATGGTGACGTCATAAAGTTTGTTTGAAATAAAACCGTTCTATTGGCTAGCCGAACAAGAGGAAGTGCATTTTCCCCATAGAAATGACTCTACCTTGTTTCCTCTACCATGCTGTATAGTCTCCCTGAACTTCAAAAGCGCCGCGAGTCCATAAATCAAGTAGCAATAAAGTATCTCGTATCGAGTACGTGAACTCACTGTTCCAGAGCAGCCTTCCTGCACTGCTCTGCAAAAGCTTCCACTTGAGCCGGCATCTCCTTCTCGATGACCTCTTTCAACCTGGACGGACAAACTCCAAGTTATTGATCAGTCTCACCAGTAAACTAACTATACTCGTATGAGGATTAACACGTTAACAGCGATGGGTTAAACTGAAGTTCAGTATTCAATCAAATTTGAATTCAGAAGTTGTTAGAAATTTTATAAATGCCTAACTGGGTCAAATTAAAACCATTAATATTAAAAGATTGTTGAAACTTTTTGAAACGACCCATCGATGGGTCGTTTCGCAGCAGGAAAAACTTGAGCACGAACCACAGATGGATCGTATCGCAGTCAACGTGTTAGGTGGAAAAGTGAACACTGCGAAGTTCATTTTCTCAGAAAACCTGGATCTTCGTTAAACGTGGGAAGGAAAATAATTTGACGTATATGTCCTATAACATTCACAAGGGTCGATCATGTAGTTAGAAAGTATTCTGTGGAGAACTGGTAAAGATAGCTTCATTTAATTTGGTCAAACTGGCATCAAAAACGTGATGTTTTTATCGAACATATCAGGAAAAGAATTTTTAAAAGGAGTTGAACCATCTCAGTTAATAACATAGCGCATACACACTCAAATACACGTATCTGCATCTTTATTGCGCTTCTCTAGCGTTGCGACATTGACGGTATATTAGTCTGCACTAGTCCGTAGTAAATAAGTCCTAGTCCATAGGTACTGAGAATTGTAAACTAAAATAGACTAGCTTGCAGCCGATTGCCGACGAATTTCCTTCGTCAAACTAGAAATAACATAATTCAATGAAAATGCATGAGAACTAAAAAAACACGGAAAGAATAAAGAAAGACAATTTAATCACAAAGATTAAATGAAAATTAAAAGTAATACATTAATATCTATTGGCATACATAAAAATTGACGACCAAACATAAAAATAAACAGAAGCACATAACAGTTGAAAAAACATAGGAATCCACAAAACGGCATGAACGTAACGTAAAGTCGCGGATGCATCGTAAACGCACTAAAATACCCAATAATGCGACACGGAACAAGAGATTCCTGGCCTAAGATAAACCTTCACTTCAATCCAACACCAGTACATTGCACCACCCTTACTAGCAGGCAGCAAACAACACACACCCCCGTCCCTACGTAGCGGCGACACGGAACAACAAAGATACCTGGCCAAAGATAAACCTTCATTTCACTCCAGCGCCAGTATATTGCAGCACTCATCCCAGCAGACAGCAAACGACACCTCCGTATGGAGCGGCGACACGGAACAGAGATTCCTGGCCAAAGATAAACCACTTCACTCCAGCGGATATCAAACAATACACACCCCCGTACCTGCGAAGCGGCTGAGCTAATCTATTCTCCCTGACGTGGTGCATCATCTGCTTGGCGCGCTTGACCAGGGTCTGGGCACCGCAGGGCACGTGTTGGGAGAGGTGCTGGTACACTTGCGTCTTCTTGCGGCATCCCTGCTGCACCAGCTTCGTCTCGATGCTGTAAGTGGCAACGTGGAGTTGTAAAGAGATACGGAGTTGTTGTTTTTGTCGGCGTTAAGAACTTAATTTTGGTGCGGCAACGTTACTGTCAGGTGTTTCTACAAGATTAGATTAGATTAGTCGTTAGTTTTAGCCTCCCTACCCGCAGTAACAAATGCGATCCAAAGAGAGGAAGGAGGAAGGAACCATTTAGTATGGAGTTAAGGAAACGCGGAATCTACGCAGAAAGGGCATAGAAACAGTAAGTTGGGAAAGAAGATTATGAAACAAGATCAAAGTTGAAGAAGGAAGTAGTAGGTGTTGAAAAACAGGACAGCAGTGAACCGAAAATGGGTGGTCCGTAACAAAACAAAAATCCTATTCTCCTGCAACAAAAAGAAAGCCTACCTAACCTTTAGCTCGGGCCCTCACATAGTCCCGGTGTTTCTACAATCGCGTTGTCACAGAGCTAATATAGTTTTCAGTGAAACATACAGTCGTTATCGATGATTCCAAATATTCATAACGACCTCACCAACAAAATCGATATCGGCATGGAAACGTCATGAACCCGTAATCGGTATTTGCCTACACATGTGATGTAAACGTATCTTCAGTAAAATAGAATTTCCCACCAGGTAACTATTACAATGTTTCAATGATTTAAGCGCAAGATTTCCACAATACTTTCGGAGCTACACAGGTTAGCTTTCTCGACACGTGAGGCACCTTCGTGCCCAGATACAACAATGCCTCAACATAACCACAACATTACTTGATGATTTCGACTTGATAGAGTGAAAACGGTTGTCTTTCTCCTGGATTTGAAGCCTGACAGGGACAAAATAAACGGAACAAATAAATATGAGTGCGGCCCAGATACAACAGTATGTCGATATGACCATAATTTTACTCGATGACTTCGACTTGACCGGGCTGTTAAAGTCTATCTTCTGGCTCTTAAGCGCGCCAGGGACAAAATAAACGGAAGATTTAAATAGGTTTGCAGACGCCGAGGTGAAGGACCGAAGGAATGCCTAGACGCCGCCATCTCACCTGAGCACGAGTCTTTTGACGTGGTCCGTGAAGAACTTCTGGCTGGAGCTGCAGGCGGCCGCCAGTTGTCCTTCTAACTTCAGCTCCTCTATCACCTGCACACACTTATACTATCACTGCCTGCACTCACATGAATCATCGTTGTCAGCACACACTTATACTATCACTGCCTGCACTCACATGAATCATCGTTGTCAGCACACACTTATACTATCACTGCCTGCATTCACATGAATCATCGTTGTCAGCACACTTATACTATCACTGCGTGCACTCACATGAATCATCGTTGTCAGCACACACTTATACTATCACTGCCTGCACTCACATGAATCATCGTTGTCAGCACACACTTATACTATCACTGCCTGCACTCACATGAATCATCGTTGTCAGCACACTTATACTCTCACTGCCTGCACTCACATGAATCATCGTTGTCAGCACACACTTATACTATCACTGCCTGCACTCACATGAATCATCATTGTCAGAACACACTTATATCATCATTGTCATCACACATTTAGATCATGTCAGCACACCTATATCATCATGTCATTTATCATGTCAAACGCTTATAAAATATCCTATATCCTCCTCGCCGGACACGATACTGCCGACACCAGCATTTCTCAGAAATGGATCAATAATTATCATCTATCAATCAACTCCTAATGAGTCCTAATTCATTCAACATCCAGTGCTCAATTACCACAATTTTAACATTAATTCAACCCTTTACCGGCAAAGTGGATTTCAGAATCCACTTTCATAAACAGCTCTAATATATAATATTCCTTGTGAAATTTATGCCCTCATGTGTTCTTTGAAGTTCATTGTCGAGTGGCAGTCACTTCCTCGCTGTGATGTTGGTGACTACATGATGCCGGTACCAGTTTAATGATGGCGGTTGTGATAACGGTAATATGAGTACAAAATGCGGACGTTAAAGGGAGCAAATACTGCAACGTGACCCAAATGCTACAAAGGCGGCAGCAAAGGTAAGGTAACTGACCTCCACCAAGTCAGACGATAGGTTGCTGGGCAACGGGACCATCTTCTCGCCTCCCGTGGCAGGTGTTGTGGAGGTTGTAGAGGTGTGTGCAGGTGTTGTAGAGATTGCAGTGGCGGTGGTCGTGCCCGCGATGGTGACGGGTGTGGTGGTGGTCGGTGTGGGATGCTCCTGCTCACACAGTGCAATATTATAATCAAAAATAGAATGGCGTTAGTGAAATTACAACTGTCTAGAAAATGATTAGAAGTACAAGTGTCAGGAAAAATGCTTAAGAGAGGAAAAATGGCAGGGTTAGGGGGAAAAGTGTTGGAAAAGTGTTATAGAAGATATTCAGGGGAGAAAAAAACTGCGGTGTTGGTGAAAAAAAAGATTTTTCATTTCTGAAGGACGCCTATGTTGGTCACTCAGGTTCCTATTTTGTGCACCTGAATGAAGTGAAGAATTGTGGCTAATTTTCTCTGCCATTAGAAAAGAAAGACCAACGTTTACTGATGATTTTCTGCGCGAAATGTGAGTTCTCTCATCACTGGGCCACGGCGTCACATTTAGAAATGAATGACCTAAAAAGCAAGGGACAAAAGACCAACAGAAAAAGTCATGAGGTCAAAAATGGTACATAGAGAAGTAGGTCAGAAGAGCAAAACAGGAAAAATCATTAGGAATAAATGGCATCTAGACAAAAAAGCTCTAGAAATCTAGAGCAAAAAGCGACAGGGGTTCTCAGGAATAAATAAATAAACGGAAAAAATGGGAGAGGACAACAAAAAATAAAGTTTTCAAAAATGAATAACAAGAAAAAGTGGGTCAATAGAGCATGAACGGAGGTTTGCAATAACAATGACAAGCGTCAAAATTGCAACAGTTGAGGAGAAACAGAAGTCATCACGAACAAAGGAGAAATGGCAAAATTGTGAGACTATCAAAGCGATCCAAAACCTAAAGCAGCTCGCCTGAGACGCTGAGGACGAAGTTGCCTGAGCGACGCTGACAGCAGCGCTCTCCTGTTCATCATTTTCATCTCCGTCACCGTCATCCTCCTCATCATCATCGTCGTCATCATTGTCACCATCATTTGCCTTGTTATCCTCCGAGTCACTTCCGCTGCTGCTGCTACTGCTGCTGCTACTACTACTGCTACTGCTGCTGTTACTGCTGCTGCTGCCGCCGCCGCCGCCGCCACCTGAACAAATAACCAACAAATGATGCAAGGGCTGCCGAGTCGGGACTGTTTACTGTCAGGTGGCGCGAATGTCAGCCTTGAAAACAAAAGTGAATAAATAGGATTCCTTCCTCAGTATGTCGGAACTCACAACAGCATTAACATTCGGTTAATTTGAGTTACAGTATATTCTTTTCTCAGTATATCAAAAGTAGTAGACAAAGCATTATTATTTTGTAAATTTGCGTTGTATATTCTTTTCTCAGTATATCAAAAGTAGTAGACAAAGCATTATTATTTTGTAAATTTGCGTTGTATATTCTTTTCTCAGTACGTCAAAAGTCACAAACAAACCATCATAACTTGGCTAATTTGTGTTGTACTCATGCTTACAGTGGAAGTATTCTACTTATGCGTACGAAAGAAGTAATTTCCAAACAAGCTTGTCTCACGGCACATACGAGAGACAAGCAACAGTGCACCGAACGAATGCTTTCTGAGTTCTTCAATGTCTGTTATTTTGATTGCATAGGCATTACTGTCCTTTCGATTACATGGACATTTATCAACTTTTAGGATCAACGAAAGGTGTTCGTGACATTTCTTCCACATCGCTACAAGCTGTTGCAACTGCAGCAGATTCAATACAACCTCACCCAACACTATATGCATAGATATTAATTAACTTTTAGGATCAATAAAAGGTTTTAGTGACGTTTCTTTCAAATATATATCACTACAAGCTGTAGCAACTGCAGCAGCGAAAATACAACCTCACCCAACACCACGCGCAGGCACGACCCAACACCACGCGCAGGCACGACCCAACACCACGCGCAGGCACGACCCAACACCACGCGCAGGCACGACCCAACACCACNCCAACACCACGCGCAGGCACGATTCAACACCACGCGCAGGCACGACCCAACACCACGCGCAGGCACGACCCAACACCACGCGCAGGCACGACCCAACACCACACGCAGGCACGACCCAACACAACGTGCAGGTACAAATAGAGAATGCACATCACTCACTGCCTGACTGCGAGTTGTCCGACGAAGACGAGTCTCTCGAGGACGACGAGCTGTCGCTGTCTTCGCCGTCGTTGCTGGCGTCCACTGGAGGTGGCACCGACGGGCTCCCTAAAGGAGGCTTCAGGGACGCTGGAGGCTTCAGCAAAGCAGGCTTTGCGGGCGCAGGAAGGGGGACAGCCTCGGCGCTGGGAGGCGGCTCTTTGGAAGCAGCGCAACCGAACTTTTTCACCACAGACTCTATGCTCGCTGCCACGCTGCTCATGCTCTCTGCAAGAGACGAGCATTAACAGTATGAGTGAGTTTTTTATTCGAAATACTTGCTGCGTTCAATTATTAACTCTTCACAGATCGAAAATGTCGTCGGTATCTACGCTGATAAGCGCTGCAAAGCCCACGCAGTGACGTTCGCGTGAGGGCAGAGCGCCGCAGCATCTTAAGATGGCGGAAAAAGCCTTATGACAGGGAAAATGTTGAGCCACCTAATGCTGAACAACGGCCCCGCATGCACAGTAAAGAGAACCTCGCTGTCACGAATTGCTGAAGCTGAGAGCCGTGTCGACGGTAGAGCTTTTTAACGAGGATGCTGTAACTCTGAGTGATCAAGACGAGTTTTTCCTGATGAATTCCAATATCCTATCGATGGACACAAACAGAATCTTAGGTTTTTCGAACGAAATAGACTAACGATGAAAGTGAGAAGAAACGATAATGCCGTATTCCAAAAACCGCTGATGGCAGTCTAAACACCTTTATCAACTCCCCGATTCCTTTTATTTAAAATAAACGATAGAGAAAGAGAGAATTCCATGCCTCTTAACCGAGTTTTCCCTTTAGGATAGCAAATAAAATCAGCATTCACTTTAAAAATGAAACTCGAATGAAGAAGTGACTCAACCTAACAGATTAGATGTTAGTTAAAGCATCCCTTATCGCAACAAAGGCGTTAAAAAGATGGAGGAGGAAGGTACCATTTAGTATGGAGATAAGGGAACGCGGAATCTATGCACAAGGTGCATAAAAACAGCACGTAGAGATAAAAGTCCATGAAACAAGATAAATCTTGAAAAAAAAAGTAGTTGGTGCTCAAAAATAGGACAGCAGTGAACCGAAAAAAGATTGCCATAAAGGGGTTTAACTCACTTTTTCGAAAAACTTCACTTAAATTTTTTTTGTTCGTAGTGCATCATGCTGCCTTATTGGCTGTGAAATGTGCCAGTGCTTTCTTCGCTTTGAAGAAGTACTA
Organism: Platorchestia sp. MABIK; assembly: GCA_014220935.1. Lineage (NCBI taxonomy): Eukaryota > Metazoa > Arthropoda > Malacostraca > Amphipoda > Talitridae > Platorchestia > Platorchestia sp. MABIK. The sequence goes on from JACJUY010005036.1 coordinate 49,702, forward strand.
GTGAGAGAGGAGTTTTAACTGGCAGAAACAATTTGAAAATTAACCAATCAGAGCTCATGACTCCAGAAGACACCTCAGCAGCACCTCAGTTACACTCTAGCTGTCGAGGGGGGGTGTAGCGTCACGATGCGCTCCTTGTGAAATAGTGTACATTTTCAAAGGAAGGATACCGCTCGTGTTTGTTGACGTAGCAACTTGGTTTAGGACTCATTTCATTCGTAATTAGATGTACTACACTCTTTAGTCATTATATTTTTGATTTGGGGTTTTATTTTTTATAATTTTTCATATCCTAAAAAATTAATTGTTTTCTGGTCTTTCTTAAAAAATTCTTAAAAAGTCAGTAACAACAAATTTGAATTTAAAAAAAACAGAGATTGTACAATATTGTTTTCTGAGTGCGATGACACTAAAAGCAACTTTTAAGATCAATTGGTTTGACTTTTAGAGCGCCCTGAAAAGTGCCCGCTAAAATCTTTCTTTTCAGAATAACTCGTTTTCTATGCAAAAATTCGAAAAATATTGTGTCAAAAACGTTTTAAAATCTTAATTTACACATGTGTTGCTATTATCAGACAAATCTGCTCAATAGGGAAAAAGTTCCTCCAAAAGGGAGTTACCCAAAAAAAAAAAACTTTTTATTTCAACAAAAAAGAGGCCTACCTGACTCAGAATGGAACCCCACATTTTCCCCCTGGGAGTGCCAATTCCCACAGATACAATAGTCGTATCCCCCTTAGAGGACACGACCTTACAATAGAGATACGATCACAAAGCAACGATAACTGCCCGGCGAGCCTCGGTCACGTTAAACAACCAATCCTTATAGAACTCTAATCACTAACAACTAAAACATCAATCGGAATTCCTTGGTAACCAAAAGACTAAACTACACTGAAAACATTAGTCAAAACACATAACTCGGGAGAACAGAGGCGCGTGACAACGAAGGCTCACCGAGAGAAGCAGCCGATGAAACAACCGATGGAGTGTGAGATGGAGCTGCACCTGAGGTGGTGCTGGTGGACGTAGCAGCAGCAGTAGTTGTAGCAGGAGCAGCAGACGTGGTGGTGGCGGTAACAGCAGCAGTAGTAGTAGAAGCAGTAGTCGTAACAGCAGCAGTCGACTGAGGAGAATTCTTGCTGCTGCTGTTGTGTTTGTGGGCGTTCATCTTGGAAATGAGCTTGCGGCGCTTCCGCAGCAACTCCCCTTCGTCCAAGGTGCCGTTGCATGCCTGCAAGCAGTCATCAGTCTAAATTGTTCGCCACGGTATCTATGATTTGGGCCGTCCAAGTTTAGTTTCTGCATTAGGCGGCTAAAATTATAGATGCAACGGCGAAAAAGTTACTTTTTAGTTTAATGTCAGATTACAAACCCTAGAAGATTTTTACTCGACTTCGATCCAACGCTGTGTGTTCAAAGCGACAAATACAAATGAGTTATGTGATCTAGAGTTAAATCTATTTGATCATTTCACAACTCCTATGCCAACATCCATGCAAATATTTTCCATTGAGTCAATACTTTCAATCCTTCACGCAAAGGTTATTGTATACAAACCTCATGAAGTACACTCAATATTAATTGAAATCGAAGTATTATTATACGATGGTTTAAATCAGTGGTTCTTAACCTGGGGGACGCGAGCCTCCGCAGAAAAGCCTGATTTTTCCCTGCAATGTTTTCGACAAAAGAGTGAATTTTCACTGTTGAATATGTTTGAGGACCTATTTACAATATTCTTCGTTGTGAGCTCTTATTTACCAGTCCATCTGCGCACAATTTCCCCTGACAATTCTTAAGGGGACGTGGGAGTAAAAAGGTTAAGAACCACTGATTCAAATGAACAGCAGGAAGCACAACGTAGCCAAATAAATAGCTATAGAGTAACCTGAAAAGCACCATGATCGCTCCGACCGATTGAAGTCTATGGAGATTAATTCATTTAAAGTTTTTAATTAGTAGAACATAAAATAAGAAAAACCGATGTTATAAACTCACCGAACCGTTGCTGCAGTGATTCTTGTTAACGTGGCTGTTTTCATCTTCATCGTCGGAGGCAATTCGTTTCTGCAAATTTGGAAGCGGTCATTAGAAGTGAAATACGGTTATGACATATTTCAAAATTGGTTAAGGACAGTAGATGTTCTATAAGAGCGTAAAAATTTACTCGCTCATAAATTTACGATCAAAAATGTTACCATTCCCAATAACTTGAGCCATTACATCGATACGCTGACCGTATAAAGCCAAGAGGAAAGAAGTCGCATTAGCGAACAACTTAGTTGACGTGAGGGTACAGCCAGCATTGTAATTTCTTCTCGATATACTTAGAAACTCGTAGAAGTGCTAGCTAAACCACTAAGAAAATGTTGACTATTTGAAAACCAAGCCCATGGAATACAACTTCCTGATGGCAGAGAAGGTAAGGAACCACAACGACACGAAACATAGTGCATCTCCTCTTCCTGACTACAAACAGAGTTACTCGCTCGCTCCACTGCGACAAATGACGGACTTGAATGACTCCCACACCTAACCCAATTTACCTTGAGTTAGGTTCGGCGCGAAATAGTCGGAGCTACTAAAGCGCTAGTAAACCTATGTTACTACTACTACTACTACTACTACTACTACTACTACTACTACTACTTGAGTTAGGAGAAGTTCCCCACTACGACAAATGGCGGAAATTGAATGGTGTTCAAGTCCAGTCATTAACCTTGAATTAGGCGAAGTTACCTACTACGACAAATGACGGACTTAAATGGTGTTCCCACACCAAGACCAGTCGTTAACCTTGAGTTAGGCGAAGTTACCTACTACGACAAATGGCGGACTTGAATGGTGTTCCCACACCAAGACCAGTCGTTAACCTCGAGTTAGGCTAGTTACAACAAATGGCGGTCTTGAATGGTGTTCAAGACCAGTCGTTAACCATGAGTTAGGCGAAGTTACCTTCTTTTTTATGGGGGGCGGGGAGAGAAAAGTCGTTTCCTCCTCAGATTCAGGCAGCTCTCTGTAGCCCAGTTGTCCCGCGTTGATGTAGAAGCCGCCGTGTTTGGCCTCAACGTTGTTGGGTAGTACCTCGTCGTACTGCAGAGCGGCACAAGTTTAACTTATGTCTCCTTTGGTGCCTGTGCAAGACTCACGTCTAATGGCATCCACTGAGGGAGCCATTTTCTATTCTGAGATGGCCACATTCTATTCTGAGATGGCCACATTCTATTCTGAGGTGGCCACATTCTATTCTGAGGTGGCCACATTCTATTCTGAGGTGGCCACATTCTATTCTGAGGTGGCCACATTCTATTCTGAGGTGGCCACATTCTATTCTGAGGTGGCCACATTCTATTCTTAGGTGGCCACATTCTATTCTGAAGTGGCCACATTCTATTCTGAGGTGGCCACATTCTATTCTGAGGTGGCCACATTCTATTCTGAGGTGGCCACATTCTGTTCTGAAGTGGCCACATTCTATTCTGAGGTGGCCACATTCCATTCTGAAGTGGCCACATTCTATTCTGAAGTGGCCACATTCCATTCTGAAGTGACCACATTCCATTCTAACTTACAGTACTTAACGCGTGCTAATTAAATACAGGAGTTTTAGCACGGAGTGTCACATTGAGTACATGAATCTCGGAAATGAATGATGAATGATGGATGAATTTAGTAATCTTTTCTCGGAAAATACTAATGCCCTTTCAACTATTTGTAATGGAACAATAACAAACTAAAAGCCAGTTTTATGCAACGTATAATTTCTTCATGAAAATTCGGAATCAACCTTTCAGTATTAAGTCCTTCCTGAATCCTGAGTAATCAAAAATTTCCTTCTCTACATTATTTTGGTTACACTTGTTATTAAACTGTCAGGGACGAAAAAATAGAACACATAAAATACCAGTACCTTAGTTTTTTCAAGATTAATAGCATGAGTACCAGAAAGATCTCGTGAGAGAAAAATACAATGGTTCACATCTAAAATGAACTTTACGTATTAAATATGCAATACACCAACACTTCATTATTTACAGCAATATCAGGCAATTCCTAACGAAATAAGTACCAATGATGAGAAGGAATCACGCAGAAGCCAGAGAATACACTAAGTTCTCTAACTGGCTCGACACCACAAAAAAGTTTTGGAACAAACAACAGCTCTATCAACCCCATACCAAAACTAAGGACCGAAGCGCAAACAAATTTTATCAGGTTTAAACAGCACAAAAAAATTCGAGTTCAGTAGACTGCAGCATAAGATGAAGCAGCTCTGGTTTTTCCCATGGTTAAATTGACCATAGAATATCAATCTACGTAAACTAATCAGTTAAGTTTGACCCAATTTTATCCCAATTGAACGAAGAAATGTGAAGTTACAAAAAAAGACAGTGTCAAAATATAAAATCCCAAAATGTAAAAATCCCAAAGCAAATAGAGAATTCGAAAGGTCAAGACTAGAAAAAATCAAGATAACAGCAAACATTCTGATAACTGTACAGTAATGGGTTCACTTTAGAGCAGGCTGCTACAGACACTCACCGCAGACGTGTTATCAATGAAAGAATCGTTCTCGTCGTATCCTTCTCCGAGCGCATTAAAATCACTCTCTTTTCTCCGCTTGTTTTTTCTTTTCCCAGTCGCGTAGCCATTGCCCTGCACAGCAGCGATAATATCGTTATTACCACACCAATCGAAACATACAGAAATACAGGCACATCGCCTCATAGCGCACACACAGGTTACACTTCACATGTCAGTTTCAAATGCCCAAACATCTTGCGCACAAACAGGCTAGACTTCACATGCCAGTTTCAAATACCCCAACTTCCCGCGCACATACAGGCTAGACTTCACATGTCAGTTTCAAACCCCCAAACATCTCGCGCACATACAGGCTAGACTTCACATGTCAGTTTCAAACACAAAAACTTCTCGCGCACAAACAGGCTTGACTTCACATGTCAGTTTCAAACACAAAAACTTCTCGCGCACAAACAGGCTTGACTTCACATGTCAGTTTCAAACACATAAACTTCTCGCGCACAAACAGGCTTGACTTCACATGTCAGTTTCAAACACATAAACTTCTCGCGCACATACAGGCTTGACTTCACATGTCAGTTTCAAACGCACAAACTTCTCGCGCACAAACAGGCTTGACTTCACATGCCAGTTTCAAACGCACAAACTTCTCGCGCACAAACAGGCTTGACTTCACATGACAGTTTCAAACACACAAACTTCGCGCGCACATACAGGCTTGACTTCACATGTCAGTTTCAAACACACAAACTTCTCGCGCATATACAGGCTAGACTTCGCATGCCAGTTTCAAAACGGCCACACATTTTGACTTACAGAATTTCCACGATACAGCACACAGATCACGCATCGCATACGTGGCTCCCTAGACGAAATTCTCAAATGTAATCACAAAAATGCCCGCCTGGTAAAGAAGGTTTTCTACGCATAAATTTTACACATCACACACGATACTTATCGCACGTATCACACTCATGAAGTACACACAGACACGATACACACACAACACACACGACACACAACATGATACAAGACACATGATACAAGACACATGATACAAGAAACACAATACGCAGACACGACACACAACACACAGACACGACACACAGGACGCACGTATTTCTTCTCGAGGCTGCGTGCGAGGGCGTGCAGAGCGTCATCCTCGTCGCTGAGGTCTGCGAGGGGGTCGAGGGGGTGCAAGGAGGGGCGGCCCAGCACCCGACCGTCCACCGGCACCTCAGGGCGCTGCCGGGCCTGGACAGAGGGCACCGGCACCTTTGTTGTTTGGTGTTGTTTGGTGTGATGATGGTGATGGTGTGTTGTGGTATTGTAGTGGTGGTGTGTTGTGGTGGTGGTGTGGTGGTGGTGGTGGTGGTGGTGATGGTGTGTTGTGGTATTGTGGTGATGGTGTGTTGTGGTATTGTGGTGATGGTGTGTTGTGGTATTGTGGTGGTGGCGTGGTGGGGGTGGTGGTGGTGTGTTGTGGTGGTGGCGAGGTGGTGGTGGTGTGTTGTGGTGGTGGCGAGGTGGTGGTGGTGTGTTGTGGTGGTGGCGAGGTGGTGGTTGTGTGTTGGTGAGGGTGGTGGCAGTGTGTGTTGCGAGGTGTGTTGTGGGTGGTGGCGGTGTGTATTCACGTCAGTGGTGACATGGTGTTCTTGGATAAGTGGGTACAGGTTATGCTCATTCCTCATCATGCACAAATCCTCAACACTCTTGCCATAAATATATCTTGAGCCTGTGTACAATAAAAGTGTTTTAAGAGAAGAAATCCTTTCACTTCAAGGTGATGCAATGCAAAATTTTTTGTCAACATTCGGACGACGAAAGATAACGATTTCAAAAGATAAACACTTATCATAAACAGAAAGAAAGCCAGTTCAATAACAATATTAGATTAGATAAGTTAGTTTAAGTCTCCCTAACTACAGTATAGATATTGTACAGAGAGGAATACACGATTTGTCAAGCAGTTTAGGGAACGAGGAATCTATGCAGAAGGTGTGTTCGACACAATACCCCTTTCGCATAGAAACGGTTGTGAAGGAGGTTTATGAAACAAGATAAGAATTGATTAGCAAAATCAGAGGTACTGAAAAACAGCAGTGAACTGAAAAAAAGACGTTCCGTAACAAAACAAAAACCTTTCTCATTTGAACCAATGGAAGGCCTACCAAGCGTTAAGCTCGTGACCTCACATCTTCCTCTTTGAGATTAATAACACTATGCAACCTCCGCTGTTCGATGGCATCAGTAAACTATACAAGCAAATGGCTATCGTTATCCCACCTCAATAACCTATCTCAAATGGCTATCGTTATCCCACCTCAATAACCTATCTCAAATGGCTATCGTTATCCCACCTCAATAACCTATCTCAAATGGCTATCGTTATCCCACCTCAATAACCTATCTCAATTGGCTATCGTTATCCCACCTCAATAACCTATCTCAAATGGCTATCGTTATCCCACCTCAATAACCTATCTTAGTGTTATGACAGTACACTAGAGCTGCAGCAAGCGATATGTGTGATGCAAAGAGTACCCGATATAATGCAAAGCGTACCATAACACCTGCAAACGATTCTACACCGAGTACCGTTATCTACACTCTACAATATATCGTACGTTGTAGATAGGGCATACCAGCCTCACGCACGCGCACACACCGACAACTTACGCTTCCTTATTTCTAAAATATTTCCTGGCGATTGGTTTTCATTAAGGAAACGTTTTATTTTTGGTCGATTTTTTATCGCTTTTTCATCGTATACTTTAAAGCAGAACTCGTTACTAGCTGAAAAAGGTCCTGAATGGACGTATAAACTTTTACGCATAACAAATGAACGTAAAATAGCATAAATAGACGTATAATAAACTCCAGTATATTTCCAGGTGATCGAGGAAACGTTTCATTTCGTGACGAAGTTGCGTTGTTACTTATGTAGTTCTTCAAGCTCCTAATTTAATGATAAAAAACACTTCGGTGTCAATACTATCAGGTTGGTACAAAAGCAATGTCCAATTTCAAGATCTTGTGCAAAAATTAAAAGGCGAACAACAGTATTTTGAATGCTGAACTCGATACCAACTGAGAAGGGCTCTGAAAAAACGTATAACTCAACTGACGCTGTTTTTGGACAAATATTTTGAACAAGTTTAGTCTTAGCACTCTGAAGAATATAAATTAAGTTGAGACGAGTTAACTTGTCCTTGCTAAGCGCGGGCGTACTAAGGCCGTGCAATTATCCACATTGGAGCCTCCATACGCTACGTACGCTGTAGACTGCATGAGATTTCTGAGCGACACTCGCTCTGCCACGTACGTTTCGTACAAACGCATGTATTGCAGCTCGGAATTGACCTTCTGTCGCCAAGAGATATTCCCGGGCCAACTTTATATTTTACATTAGGTGTCTCTATAGTCCCCCAGTATTTTATGAATTTCATCGGATTTATGGTAAACTAATTTTGTCATTGATAAGGTATTTCCAGTTACTTGTCATGTCTCAAAAATGGAACCCATTGTACATCATACAAGCCTATAAATGCTTCGCTCGTAAAATTCTATAAGTTTGAAATCAAATTACAAAATCAACTCTTTTTCAATCTCTTCTTTTGTTTTTAACCAAGTTCACTAAAATGGTTCTGTGGTCCTCGAAAGAAATATAAATCAGAAGCAGGTTGTATGGGCCACGTCTAACTCTTGCGATTTCTCTGGTGGTAACAGCAGGATTCTCGAACACAAGAACATTCTGCTCATCCGAATCATGTGTTCTTGGGCGACCTTGCTTTGGCTCATCTTTCAAAGTGAAATCACCATTTCAAAAATTAGAAAGACATCTCCTCCAGCTTCTTTTATTCTCTACATCATCCCCGTAAGTGTTCTGAATAAATTTTGCTGCCGCGCGAGAAGAATATAGGTCAGAATTTTCGTACGTCTGGCACCGTTACGTCAACACACACTCGGACTCGGTGACCCTTCATCGTTTGCCCTGTCGACTCGTGTACAACTACAGCGAATAAATTTTCAAAGTATCTTTCAATGACTGACTATCACATTTAACATTTTGATTTTTTATTTACGACATAACTATTTGCACTTTTTTGAACCGATGATGGAGCTGGACTCCGATTCGTTTCCATGTTAAATATGATTAATCTCCACAGCTTTCGTATTGAAGTGAAAATCCTGCTCGTATTGAAATCATAATGGTCTTTCTCTTCAAATAAAAAAAACGAAGCTACGTACACTTCGCGGGTAGCTTGCTTTGAGTCGCACCCTGTCAACTGAATACGGGGACGCTACTCACTCAGGTATTTCCGGTTTCGAAATTGCACCTATCGCAATTGATTGGAATTCATTCGACCGGAGATTTAATCGACGGGAGATTTAATCGACGGGAGATTTAATCGACGGGAGATTTAATCGACGGGAGATTTAATCGACGGGAGATTTAATCGACGGGAGATTTAATCGACGGGAGATTTAATCGACGGGAGATTTATTCGACGGGAGATTTATTCGACGGGAGATTTATTCGACGGGAGATTTATTCGACGGGAGATTTATTCGAAGGGAGATTTATTCGTCGGGAGATTTATTCCAAAAGAAATTTATTCGAAAGGAAAATAATGCGAAAGGAAAATAATGCGAAAGGAAAATAATGCGAAAGGAAAGTAATGCGAAAGGAAAATAATGCGAAAGGAAAATAATGCGAAAGGAAAATAATGCGAAAGGAAAATAATGCGAAAGGAAAATAATGCGAAAGGAAAATAATGC
>JACJUY010005037.1:0-44924 GCA_014220935.1 Platorchestia sp. MABIK
CCTCACACAGTCCACAACACTACCCTCACACAGTCCCCAACACTACCCTCACACAGTCCCCAACACTACCCTCACACAGTCCACAACACTCTACCCTCACACAGTCCCCAACACTCTAGGTACACTCATCACGTGACATCACACATCACGCTATCGCGACGACCAAGAAAGCTTTGCACGGATTTCCCTCGGATTTGCCTTCACTCGGTTTGGGTCTTTCTTATAAAAGTAACTCGTAGTTTCCCTCAGGAACGCCCTGCATTTCCCTCAGAAGGTTTTGCCAGTCTCATGTTTGGGTTGAGTTATAACAGGCGTATAATAGGGATCTATTTTAATGCGATTTTCCACCTAGAAAATCAAAAAATTCGGATGTAAAATCGTTTCCTGTTCAATTGATATCATTTAATTGATCATGTTTTCATCAGTAACGTCTGCTGCAAGCTAGGCTACGATCGTAAATAGTCAACTGCCTAATGTGTTCGTTAACGGGAGCCGTTTGTTTGTATGTATATTTATCCGTTGCGTGACTTTGAAGAGCAAATTTGCTAAAGCTGTTTTTGTTTTCTCATTTTTCGTACAGAAAGGTACAGACTAACAATTAAGAGAAAAAAGCTGTTTGAATTTTTCAACCATGGAATTAAATTTATGTTTTTCAACCTAAAAGTATTGAAATTCCTAGAACATATTTTCTACTTTGAAGTATGAAGTACTAAGAATTTTGCTGAAATGTCATATATCTACAATTGAAATTTTTTAGTATTAGTGTCCTTCCAGTGATGTGAGTAAGGATTTTACAGAGGTTAGGCCGGTAAATTTAACAAACCTGTACTACCATAACATTTTTGTGCACCGTGGCATAGTGGTAGACGAGCTGGCTTCCTGAGCGTAAGGTTCTGAGTTCGAGACCCCTCGCTGCCGCTGTTTTAGTTTTTGTTTTTGATGAAGGGAAAGTGACTCGAAAATTTTCAGCATTAACTACATTATCAATTGCGTATGCACATCAACAGCAAGGTGAGTCGAATGTTAGAATGTGAAGGTGAATTCTGTGAGCAGAAATCGTCTGAATTACTCATCAGTAATGTTCTCGAAATCGCATGATTACCATACAAAGTTCTTCCGTATGTTTCGAAATACTCCTGATAAGGTTAGTATTATTAATATTTTCTTGTTTTGTTGATAACATATTTGCAATATGAACGGCTTATATCACAATTTGGGAAAAACTGATACAGGCTCACAGATCTTTAGCCCGACGAGTGAACACGAAAATCAGCAGAAGTAAAATTATTGATTGCTCGATTTTTGTAACCCAAATGTAAACAGTTTTTTTCAGTTTCTCAACCTAAAAGCAGGGAATGGGTAAGTGAACTACAGGCTCAATGAGTGGAAGAGTTCCTCTTTTACCCTTTTTCTGCCGTTCGTTTTAATCACCAGAGGAGCTGCACTTGCTATGGTGTAAAACAGCGTGTGCCGGACTGGAATCGAACCATGACCGTTTTTGCCCAACGTGTGATGCATGACCCCTCGTACCTCGGAGAGAACTCCAAATGTTCAAGTCACAACCGGCACCTTCAACGAGGACGCGATACGGAAATCCCTAGTTGCCTGAGGGCAAGATTGAGATCTGGCGATCCCGCGGTCTGTTACAGGGTTGCCAAATGTGCCATTTGCTGCACGATTTGGCAAATTTGGCTAACTTTCCACTAAAAATTCGCCAAATTAGATCTCTTACGTCTGGTTTACGTTTTACCACTAATTGAGGTTTTAATTTTCGTGTTGCGAGAAGAGCTGCTCTCCAGGCTGGTATAAATTAATGTTGACCTTCATAAAAAAAATTTCCAGAAGCCACCTCAACTAGGCAAGTACTCGTCAACCCCGACAGTGTTCATAATTGAAAACTACAGAACTAACTCTCATGTACATAAGTTTTCATGTTGAGCTACGATAGGAGAGGCAAACCTGTCTCTTTATTTAGTAACTCTTTGTTCATATCGTGTCATTTCTATTTATATTAGTTATATTGTTCATGATAACCAAATAACTTCCGACTTTTAAGACGTGTTTCCTGGAATAATCTTCTCTATTATGAATTGCTTTATATATACAGTATTTATGTATATATAAATATATATATATAAATACATATATGTATAAAATTTATTATATATGTATATATATATATATATACAGGGTGGGTCTTAAGTAAGTGACCCTTTTCATTTGCCAGTAAAAGTAAAGCTATGAATGCTAGGAAGTTGAAACTTGTTTGATTCGAAAAAATTAGCATGAGTAATAGTCTCCTACATTTAATTGTAGCTTAATTAAATCACGAGTTGCATAACAGGAGATGCTGTTAGTACGATTACGATGTCAGATAGCATGATGAGTTACCACCCTGGCGTGAGATAAAATCAGAGGTTCTGTTACTGAATCTTTAACGATGATCAACTTAACGTATCTTGTGTACAACTTCGATGTCGAACGGTAGCATAGTATTTATCCTTCTCAACTCTTTGAGAATTCTTGAAAAAAATTATCTCAATGTTTACGTGCGTCTTTTTTGTAAAACAGGAAATGGAGCTTCTAATGTTCTGAAGTCAACTGGCTGCTTTTCGTTTCCATCATACAACTTCGCGGCTTAAGAAATGTAGGTGTTTTTAGAGATAGCATTTCCGGTTTTAGTTCGATGGGAGAGCCTTTAGCAAGTTATATCGTTCTTTAGGAACATGAAATCCAGAACTTTAGGTAATGTTTCTGAAATTAGGTTTCCTATAGGGCGATTCGTAGAGAATCTTATTCGTAAAATAAAAAGAAGAACCAGAGTAAAAACGAACATTGCATTTACTGCAAACGTTTCGGAATTAAAATTCCATCGTCAGTGCTGGAACAGGAGAAAAAAATTTCCTGAAGAGGGAGGTAGTGGCTTTGGTTAGTAATTATTTTTACAACGGTCGACGTCAGAGTATTTTATAGAAATAGTTTTAAGATTTCATCCTTTTTTAGCAGGAAGGTACGATTGGATGAGTGCCTGTGGAGTGGCTGTGTCTAATTTTATAAGTGTGGCTGCTGCATGCAGTCTTACGTTGGTAGTACCAAACTCCAACAATTCATCAGACATAGCCAACACGCAGGAATATCTCATAGAACCGGTCGTGCACTAACCCTTCCACCCCAATCAGCAAGTAGGAATCACTGTGAAAATTCAAACCATTCATTCAAAAATACTAATTTTTCCACTTTATGCCGAGCTAATAGTGAGCATAACCTTAGAATTTCAGAGTCCCTTTTCATATTCACTCACAAACCTAACCTCAGCAAAAACATTAGTGCCGTAAAGTTATCAATTGCCCCCACCTACTGACGTAATTCTGTGTTGCGTGTGTGCGTGTGTGTGTGTGTGTGTGTGCATAGTGTGTTTCGCTGGTGTATCTGAATTAGCGTGTACATGTGTGCTTGTGTGAATTAGGAGTATGCTGTTGTTTGAGTATGAGTGAAGAAATTAGGCTTTTTAGACATTTAGAGAATTTTGAGGCATATATATATATGTGGTTTTTGTTTTTTAAAATAAACAAAATTTGTTTCTCCTGTTCCAGCACTGATGATGGAATTTTAATTCCGAAACGTTTGCAACAAATGTAATGTTCGTTTTTACTTTGCTTCTTCTTTTTATTCTATGTTTCTGAAAGTTTTAAAAAGCACCATAACGACACCGGAGAATAAATTTGTGTCACTGTTCAACGCAATAAGTACAAGTGCGTAAAGGTTTCCGAAGTTTCATCTATTTAAATCTCATTTTTTTAAAGTTTAACCTAGGGATAAAGTTTAAATTAAATGAATTTCATAAATAAAAGTTTCATCTATACATCAAGTTTCATTTACATGAATTTCATCTATAAAAGTATCATCTATAAAAATTTTATCTATAAAAAATATCACCAATTAAAAGTTTCATCTATGTGAATTTCATCAATAAAAAGTTTCATCTATACATAAAGCTCCATCTACATGAACGTACATGTGCTCTTAGTGCTACACAGCAGCGAGACCGCCACGCAGCCCGGCACGACGCCACAATGACACCGCTCTGTAACGAGAGCCCTGGCTTTGTACCGTCATAAAGGAGTAATCAATAACGAGGAGCCTTTCGAAAATCCAACTTAAGTCTCAGTCAATCAGGTCATTAAAATTAAATCCCCGTGAGCGTAGAGTAATCCCAGACTGTGATCCTCTCTAAGTCCCCTCAGGGAAGCGGGAGGCGCGGTATGGACTAAATTCAAAAATGTAGATTTGAAGTTTTCCTCAATGCAACCAGGGCAGAAACGAAAAAATGCATTCATGCATGTAGAGATATTGATCTGGAATACAGACACGCATGCTTGAAACTTGCTTTTCTATCAGGCCAGTTCAGCTACGAAAGATATTTCAGAAATATTCTGCTAAAGATGAAAATATCGACGATGCGAAGCTTGTCGCTAAGTTTCATTTGGACGACATTACTCTTACAACACAGACATAAAAGCACTTATTATTAAACGAATATTGCTAACTAGCCGCAGATTATTCGACATCGAAAAAAACATCTGTTTGGTAAACGTGTTGCAAAAATATCAATGATCGTCTTGTCCTTATTTCTCAGGTCAACTTCAAAAAGAAAGGATTAAATTTTCATATGAACCATTGGAAAACCGTTAACTACAATCCTTCTAGATAATCAAACAAAATTTAGCCCTCTAAATTTGTCGTGGTATAATTTCTTCCATACAAATTATCGTCAGTTATAAAATGTTGAATCTGGTAAATATCATGAGATATATAGAAAATATTACACTCTCAGCACTGCGAGCAGCAAGAGAACAAATGAAAAGTTTCATCTGGAAGGTGCCACATGCGCCACACTCCTTCAAGACTTGATAGGAACTTGTCTGGGGTCAGCCAATGATATTCCAGGAGCGGAAAATACATGGATCATAAAACCATGAAACAGCATTTTAGAACTGCAAACGATGATCTGATTGTTCCTAAGCTAAGGGGGAGATCAGATTTTGAACAATATGTGCACCTAAAATTTTCACTTCATTAATTCCAAAACTGTCTGGAACATAAATGTATGGGGCAATAACACAAAATAACAAACATGGAAGATGAGACTTTAAAACGATCCTCGAAGGTATGGGAGAGAAGGAGACAGATTTCCCATTAGGACAAGTTTGTGGGTAAGTGGACAGGACAGCATTGCGTAGCCGTCTCAACTTGATATGGAACAGTTCAGTGTGCCTGGATCCTTTGTCCAAGAGCTGCCATTTTCCCTATATGCGTGGTGTCTCGGAAATTGATAAATTTTCCAATATGAGACAGCAAGGTTGCATGAAATTTTTTTTCAGCATATATGTTAACAAATTTACACCTTTACAAGGTGAATTTGTTCGGAAAAATGTCAGAGAGCTTCTAAAATATGTAAGAAAAAATTGCTGTGGCGGTGTGGTGGCATCGCGCATCTGGCAGGCAGCGAGTTAGGCGCGCGTTAACCACAACTCATCAATAAATTGGGCGGGCGGAGGAGGAGTTCTGCGGCGTCCGTTCGTTCGCACCCTCACTCCTGCCCCTCGGAATCTTTACTTTTTCGGGGCTTTTCGTGTTGCTCCAGGCGTTTTTTCTCCGCGTTTATTTTTATGCGAGTGAGAGAGCGTCAGGGAATTTGGTTCGCGGTGACACCAGAGCACCACTCAGGGATGTGACTCGCTGGGTCGCTTAAAGTGGAGGATTGCGACGCTATTTGCCGGCAGCTTTTTTGCTGTGGCAGTGCTTCCTTGCATCCTGAAAAACAATGTTTTCACCACCGGTGTTCTTCATTATGTCGATGTGACATGATGCGGTTTTCCTTGTTCATGACACCGCTGGCCTTAGAGAGGTTTCTTTGTTTCAGAATAAAGTAAATCTTGACTTCTACGTACATCAGCAGTAGTCTCTGGCTAGGTTTCGCTGTTTTGTTTCGAAACTAGCCATTTTCCCTTCAACTTCTGAGCCCTAGGCTAAGCATCTGAAGCCTTCTTCTAAGACATTTTGTTGAGCATGTCAAGAACAATGTTTTTCAATTTAAAAATTCAAATCATTCAAGTATTCTCTGAATTTTTTTCGCAGCTACTTCAATGAGGTACAATACTTGTTTCACACGAATTTTATTTGGTAAGTTTCTTCGGCACCTTCCTTCATGTGACCAATATTGATTAAGTGTCAGAGACATTATTCATTGAATTAAAGTTGCATTAAGTTACAAATTACATTTTACCCGTGTCAGCATTTACCCTCACAGATGATAATTAAGCGAAAAAAAACAGCAATTATTTACTGCTCATTTGAGAAATTTAACTTTCACTCTCGTTGATAAAGAATTACGAGGGACCTAATTTTTTTATGGATAATTAGAAGTAAAAGGTGCAATTCGACTAAGCCTCCTTCATTAAAATAGTGTCCGTAAGTTGGGCTTCCTGCTCTGAGAGTTAAGTGTACAATTTTGATTCCAAAAGACTACCTCGTAAGCTTGGCATGACGCATCTGGCAATAAAGACGCCATTGGAGTCAATTAACCTTGTTTCACACGGTCAACAAAATTTTTATAATACTATTTATGGAAGGCTTCTAGCTTTAATGAATTTAAAAATGCATGTAACAGTTTCCTCATATATTAATGCGAATCCCCAGCGATGTCAAGCGTGTTTCACAAAACCAAACTGAAACGAGTGCACTTTTTTTCCCTCCACCTACGTCACAGTTCTTGTGTCACGCATCTGGAGAGTGCGGAAGAACTCTTTACACTACAGAAGAGCCACTAGGGAAGTAAAAAATCAAAATATATTGCCCATCCGATTAGTGCATTCAAATACCTAAAAGTATTTAAGCTGTCCGATCTCTTTCAATTTTCTCTGTATAATTTCACGTGTAAAGCTTTGAATGATAAGGGCAATAAAGACCTTAAACAATTAGCATCCTTCCAAACTGGCCATCACGATAATTTAACTAAAGGATCCCCAACAAATAATTTGGAGAGGCAGACATTAATTATCAGCAATCTTTTTATTCTTTTACTTAAAACAGCGACTGAAACTGTCCCCCAGCTAACCATTCCAGGGGGAGACTCTCAGATAAACCATCTCTGCAATGTTGCTGCTGTGGGTGCCACCATCTCTGCAATGTTGCTGCTGTGGGTGCCACCATCTCTGCAATGTTGCTGCTGTGGGTGCCACCATCTCTGCAATGTTGCTGCTGTGGGTGCCACCATCTTAGCAATAATGTTGAATCACAACATCAAGCTTCATCTCTCTCATTATTCCCAAAGAACCTCAATCGAGCAGCATTTTGAAGTGAAAATAATGTCCAGACCAACTCTTTTTCTGTGATTTCATTGTCTGTAAATTTCCCAATGACGTTCAGGAATGTCTATGTTGCGTTTAAAATTGTGTCTAATATAACTGTGAATTTTAACACTGTTTAAGTCAGCCTTGGAATTTCTTGAAACTGGTCCTGAATTTAATTCATCGCATTTTGATTTTTTTGCACTGCGATTCTCTGAATAATCTTGTGAATCGTTTTCAAGTGCACCTCTACGTTTTTAATAACAAGGCCAAAATCCTTCCTAATAACGTCCACGAAATACTTTGATAATATTATAACTATATTTATTTCCTTTCAAAGCTGGCTGTGCATTGGTGATCCCCACTCTGACATAATATTTCAAACGAATTATTTTCAACACCGCGTATGAATAATTATTCAGCAACGCTCTATAAAACTTCGAATACCTCTCTTGAATTTCTTTTTATCGATATAATTGGCCTCGATGTCGCCATTCCCTCTGGTTACAATTCCGCTTGATGTATTCAGGATATTCTTTAGAAGCTACTCAATCTAATCAAGTAAATGAGCCGCAGGTTTTGCTGCTCTCGGTCTTGCCATCTGGTGTGCCTCCAGGGACGGCCCGCTAACTGCGACTTTACACTCCACTTCAGAAGCTCCGTGTCAGAGGGTATGTTCGATCGATATTCCAATCTGATTGTTAGTGCTATTACGAGATTAAAATGACGGATACAAAGGTTAGTTAGTAAAAGAGCTTCAACTTTGCTGTGGAAGTCGTCATGGGTTTTTTTTCTTAATTTTACCTTACAGTTTGATAAAAATCTGAAGTCTTCTCTTGTTCTAAAATACAGTGTTTATCAATATGTATCCTGAATTTAAATTTGGACATCATATCCAATTATCAATTTTATTTCTGATCTTTCAGGGGAATATTAAGAGTCATTTCCTTGTTTAAAAATTCACCGGTAATGACGATGTTATCGGAGTTAGAATTTTAATCCTAAATATATTTCTTAAGAAGAATATTACGTAAGGATTTGTCTTAGGCGACTACTTTAACAAATCTGAGACTGAAACATCTTGAAGCATTTTTATAGTTCACAAAACGCAGAAAAGAATTTCATGAACTAATGATTTAAAAAATTATTTAGCGGATAATTCATTACAAAATTTCTCATACAATTTTTTATTCTCTAGTAAATGTGAACACTTCCATGACTTTGGATTCTATATGTGATTATACATAGGCTAGGAAAGCCTACTTAGCCTCCGTTTTATTCCATTCAAATAAGAAAAAATCAGTTTTACTTAAATTAAAACTGCTGCAATTCATCTTGTCCGTTCTTTTCAAGTTAATTTGCTATTTTGAACTTATTGGAATAATTTACGCATTCAAAGACAAAATATTTGCAATGATAATGAAAGTTTATTCGAAATTATCCTTGGTAATTTTAGAAGAAACTCAATGTGAAGTATACAAACATTTTTCAAAGTTATTGAGTATTAATCAAGTTAACCACCTATATAACCTTCGTTCCACCGTCTCACTTTTTTGCCACAACTTATTAGCTTTTAAAACTTGGGGTTCTCTAACGTCTTCATGTTTTTCAATAAATATTCTATTCAACCGTTGACAAAATTATTATAATGCCCATTATGGTTCCAGTACCAGTTAAGATCCTTTATGTTAAGAATTATTGAAAAATTAGTGACGAAACTAATTCGATTTGTCCACTTTATTTGCAAATAATTGTTTTTCTTTCTTTCTTTCTCCTGTTCTGTTTCAAATATTATTCGCAAATATTAGTAAATGTGTTATAATATTGAAGGCCAATATTCATGGCTCATAGCGTCTGTGAAGGCTGATTCTAACCATCGCTTTGTCATAATAGGAGTTATTGTTACAGATTTTTTTCAGATCAACTCCGCATAGAAATAGCATGTCTTGAAATAAGTTTATGAAACAAGATAAAACTTAAAGAATAAAATAATAGGGAATGAAATACATGACAGCAGTGAACCAGTAAATAATCGTTCATCCATAAAAAATATTAATCTATTCTTCTTCCATGAAAAAGACTACCGAAACATTAGCTCAGATCCTCCCGTCTTCCCACTAGGAGCCTAATTCATGCTGTATAATTGTTGTATCTGCTTAAGAAGAAAAAAATTCTATGAATATTAACGTGATTTTCAATGAATTATTCAAAAATTCCTGCCACTCAAGCAGAAAAAGAAATCCTTTAATTCGCCCGGAGTAATTTTATGTCTCCCGAAGTTGGACTCACTTGTGGGGTAACAGACACCTCAATGATTCTGCAAACGAGACTCAAAAGTTCAGTAAAAAACGCCTCTCGAAATATATTTTATCAAATGTGGTACGTATAGCTTTATTTTAATTTGGACTGAAGGCAGAATATGAGTATTATGATACCACAAGGAAAAAGCTGTGAGAAGGTAACTAAAGGTCTACGGATTTAACACCGAACATTTAAGTATCAAATCCCTGGCAATTGACGAGCCATTATTTTTGAGTTTAGAAGAACTGACTAAACTCATGTTGATCGCTTAATCATTGCTCAATTTTTTGAGAAATACCGCACAGTGTGAACGCTATTTTCAATATATTTGATTTATGGAAATAGCATTTCCTACTTACAACGACAAACACCGTAATTCTGCATGAAGGATAACCACACAACAATTGAGTAAGCGGTTCCTTCCATTGAACTAAGCATTTATTTAATGAAAATAAATCGAAGAATGCCATTATCAATTTTTCAGAAACATTTATGCATGAACGTGATTGCACTTTCTCATGTTTTCCATTCGGAGCGACATTTGAGGTTGGAAAATTATCGAATTTTTCAATAGCGTATTAAACGCGAGGGTAATTATGTTTACCTTGCATCTCGTAAAAATGAGAACGCATCGGTTCATTAGTTTGGTGTCACTGACTCTGCTCTCAGTTTCACTTTTTCAGAATCTTACTTCTTTCGAAAGGAACCAAAGACCGTATGGTTTAGTAGAAAAATAACAAATCTTCGTCTTCGCCAGTAATTTTGTGTAAATTCAAAGTTTTGTGTCACTGTGCTAAAATCAAAGTTCGTTGCTTAGGAAATCCTGGTAGAGCTCGATGTGACTGAGACACTAGGTCTAGAAAATAGATCAATTTAGAAATGCGTCGATCTCAAATACACTTGAATTTAGCGTGAGGTTCAACGGTAGTAATGACTTTTTTACGTTCTACATTTCCCCTTAAAACATTCACGTACTACGGGATGGCTCCTCTAAATATATTACTTGTGTGGTAGACTCATTAAGGGACATAAACGTAGATCATCAGGACGCAAGTCATAAATTTGAACTAACGCAAATCAACCGCTTGAAATCGACCAATCAGAGCGCGGAATCTTGCTTTTCCCCGCCTCCGAGCCCACGAGTAACTATGTAGAGTGCGCAAAGCTTGCAATGCTAACTCGATTTTGTGGAATTTCATTTGCAGGCATGGAAAACTTTCATATTTTCAATTTGGATGCGATCCTTCGTCGCGACGTAATCTTGGATTTCATGAAATTGTTGGCATGACATTGAGTAATTCGGAATTTTTTTCGTATAATCTTGAAAGCCCGAGAGAAATACGAGCAACAGTAGAATTTCTCTTGAGGGTGTTTCAATCACTTTTCTTTGTTATGTAGAGTTCACGAATAAATGTTGCTTATCTGAGCGAGTCAAAATAAACTCTTATTTCGCGTGCAGGTAAAATTTTCTTTCGTCTTTTGATTTTCGGGAACATGATTTAGTATCGGCCTATCATTTTCGCGTACATATAGGATTGTGTTAGGGCTTATAAATGTATTCATGAAATTCAAGTACAAATGTCTTACATGTGACCAAGTATTCTAATTATGCCTCAAAATTTGAATAAATTTGTGAAATGGCCAGTTTTATGGTTCACAAAGATAATTCAGCTCACATTTTTTAAATGAGCACATAGAAGTAAACTAAACCTCACAAGTGTGACGGTTACATCGCAAAGTTTGTGCTGGAACGACGTAGGCTAAGAAACATGAGGGGCGATTATAGGATTTTCATAACAACTGATACGAATTTCTTCTTTTAAACATCAAAGCGTCTTGTATTGTAATTATTTCAATAACGAATCTCTTCGTTTTATTGTTAAGACTTCCAATGCGCCAAAATTTCATGCGCAAGGACTACCGCCCGCCCGTCCACCCACTTTGCCATTTAGGGCCGGCTATTCCAAAATCCAAAGCCAAAATTTGGCAATGGAGGTTACCTGCGCGTGTGCTAAGCAGCAAAATATGTAACTTTCTACAAATTGATTAACGTCACGATGCATACGATGGGTTCAGACTAAGTTAGATTTTGTAAGCAAGGCTTTAGTTCTATTTAAATTTAAGAATGGTCAGTGAAGGCCAGCAACCATTTGGCGGTAATGAGATTCTTTAATTCGATTACCTTGAGACTCCTTTATCCATGATAGCAGTGATCTGAAGCGAGCAAAGGGAAGAAGTAACTTAACATAGACTTAAGAAAAATGGGAATCCATAGACAATGAGTGTTTTCCCACGCAAGATACCCTCGGCACTGGATCAGTGAGTTAGGAAGGAAGAGGAAGAAAAGGCAGAAGAGATATCGATGAACGCATCAAAACTGTAACAAAAGAGGAATCCCAGAAGGCCTATTCTAGCTGAAGCAACCTAACAGTGTCCCCCCCCCCTGGAGGGCGTTAATCCAACAAATCCCGAATAAAAAAAACTCATTGGCATGGAAAAACAATTTATTTTTAATATAACTCACATTTCAACGCGGGCAAAATTCACAATTTTAAACATCAAAATAGCACAACCTCGAGCACAGTCAGCTAAAGATACCCACCATACGTTCTACGTTATGGGTTCAGACATAACCATCCCTGCTGTATCCAAGAAACTTTCTTCGTCCAATTTTTCAAGAGATACAAGAAACGTTAAATTTTAGCACTCTTTTGTCGACATTTTTTACTCTGAATATGCTGACAGTTAAGAGGAGCTCTGAATCGATGCATACACGGCTTGTGTCTGATAGATCATGTTTCGGACGAGTTTAACATTAGCACTCTGGAAAAGATAAATTGGATGAAGACGAGTAAACGCGTCCTTGCCTAGCAAGAGTGAAACAATACAAACTAAGTAGCAGGTAACATGGTTTACCGGCTACAGTAAAGGGGATGTTGGATTAGGTAAGTTAGTTTAAACCTCCCTAACCATAACAAAGGTGTTCCAAAAGGAGTGAAGATGAAGCCACCATTTGGTGTGGAGGAAATAAAGAATCTAGACAAAGGTGTGTTCCCACACAAGACACCATACGCATAAAAACAGAAAATAGGAAAACTATGAAACAAGAATTTGAAGAAAGTGAAAGGTGCGATTAAATCGGACAGTAGTTAACCGAAAAAGTCCAAAAAAGAAAGCCTACCTAACTTTCAGCTCTAGACCTCAAAGGGTATGTTCAAGTCCAAGTGCCTGGCATGTGTGACTGAGCTATGAACCCATGACAGAACTTGGAAGTTGAGCTGTAGTCATTTTATTTCTCACGAAACAAAACTGAACATTAGCCATTCGCGGTTCATGCCGTCACTATCACACAGCACTCATACAAATTTCCTCACTAAATGATCTCGGCGCAATGGTTATCAGTAGGGAATCATTTCATACTAGGAGTTTTTGGAGTCATTCCTAGGAATACGTTGAAACTTGGTACGGCCAAAGACTAACAATTTGAAGGTAGGAGAATACAGATTATTTGAACTCTTTCACTAACATAAAAACTTCTTAAATTATTATTCTGGTTTAAGATTAAAGCTTTAGCATAGCACAATGAATAGCTATTTCTCAAGTTTGACTGTAAGAGTAAGCTGTAGGCAGTACCTGAATGACAGAAGAGTTACTACTGCTATTTACGCATCAGACATGACTCCTATAAATAGAGACGACAATCCCATTTGCTGCCGTTCACACTTCATCATTTCAGTAGCATTTATAATTATACCTATACATAAAGGATTTATATTTTGTACGTGTATTTTGAGGATATCACGTGATAATAAAACAGGATCCAACTAACTCCACCTTTTGAAATATATCGTTACTCGGAATGTCCCGAATTATCTTTACCTTACTGCATCTCAACTCATACGTAATGCTATAATACTTATAGGACAACACATTGACGACTTCACTCACGCTATGCTACATTACACAAAACAGTGAAAGCAATGAACATAGAAATATATAAACTTATAGCACAAATTTCGAATCAACTACCTGAAATGGATAGGAAGGCACAACAACAGGTAACATTTTCAAAAAAAAATTTGATACTTTAATTTGTGAGTGTTCTTTCTAGTCATCTAGACGATAAATACTAAATAAGTGCACCACCTATCGGTTATAATAAACGTACATTTGCTGAACTCACATTGGGTTCAATACTTTCCCTTATAACAAAAATCTAGCGTGGTTTTCTAGCTCAACCTAACACCTGAATTTGAGCATCGGAACTCAACTTGATGCAATAGAGTGCTGCGTTATTTAGAGTTCCTATCCAAAAGGATTTTGAACTAGCACAAAAAGCCTTCAGAAGTTCGTGAATGTTTCACTAATGTCAAAGTGAACTTTCAACTCACCAATCTTAATAATTGTTTGTGTTCTAGTTAACACAAGATGGGGTGACTATTTTCACTTTGAACGATGTAGCATTTAAGTTGGTCTAGCAGTCATACATAGTACATATGTAGCATGGGCAGCAGCTCGGAACTAATCTCCCTAAATGTCAAGTAAACGTCACTCCAATCTAATTTGACGCAATCCAAACGCTCGCAGGGCACACAACAGTTGTCCAGTTTTGAGCTAGGCCAGCAAATAGGTCAATAACGATGAGGAAAATATCATTATCAGATGTGGAGAAACTGTAACACTTACTTGGTTTGGCTGTAACAGTTACGTCAATGAAATATAGAACAAAGTAGCAAGAGACAGGAAAGTAGCAAAACAAACCGGAAGGAAGTAGAAAGAGAAACAGCGGCCGAATCGTCAAACGAATACAAGTCCGACAATTTTTAAAAAGTTCAGATTTGATAAGATAACAAGTTAGTTTAGATCTCTCTAGGTACAAAGGAATATCAAATAGAGGAAGACACCATTTGGTATGGAGTTAAGGGAATACAGAATCTGTGCACAAGGTGTGTTTTCACATCAAATTCCCAGCGCATAGAAACGGTAAGTTGAGAAGGAAGTTCATGAAAAAAGATAAAAATTGAAGGAAAGGTAATAGGTGCTAGAAAACAGGGCACCAGTGAATGACAAAAATGGTAACAAAACAAACAATTCAATTTCCACAAAAAGAAGGCTCATTTAACTTTCAGCTTGGTACTTCACATCTTCCCCCTGGTAGCACTAATTCCCATAGAAACGATACTTGTATCCCTTGAGGGGTCCTCAAGAATTTTCCCCATAACAAGCGTTAATCTACATGTTCCGAACAGCATACTCAAATGAAAAAAACAACGAAACACAGAGTACATGCTACAAAATTAGAAACCATCTATTTTACGTTATTCATTTCCCAAAAGGTTGATCGTTTATTAAACATTAAAACTACGTTTCCATGAGTCAATAAAATTCGCTTACGTATATTCAAAGAAAAAAACATTATCAGGACGATGGGACAGAAATCTGTCATGAAGTTTCTTCATCCATGTGCGATAAAGAATCCATTCCATTACTTATCCAATTATCCATTCCATTACTGAAAACTTTCCCTTTATTTCTTAGTGTCATTACAAACTATAGTTAAAGCAATACGACACCATCATGCAGTTCAAGGTTTTTTTATTCCGCATAATTAGCACAATGTTGTCTGTCCATCATAGATGTTGACGTTTATACATAGACATTCTCCTCCACACAAACTGACTTCACTAAGATTACAAACTCTATTCTCTCTATGGATACAAACCTTTCTTAGATTACACAGCACAAAATTTGCATCACCAAACGCAACCTTATTCCCAATCGTAATCAAATTGACTATAAATTACTGCCAAGCAAATACAAGCATTCAGGTGCCATCAGGTTCTCAGAAAAATTTCAATCATAACAATAAACAAGGGAAACAACAATATATATCCCCCTGTTATGTATATTCAAACCGGAAAATTCATCTTTTCGTTCGCTATTTACAAAATACAATATAATTTAAGAAATATTACCTGAAATGAACACTAAAATTTCTTCAACACATACGACATGTTCATACATCACGGATACGAGCACAATATGAAGAAGCTGCTATATCCAACAAATTGATCCTCAAAGGTCCCAGGATATTTTTTCATAGATTTCCTTTGTCATAAGTCAAAATATTACCTAATATTTACTACCTCCTATAGACTAACTTCAAGTTGCACTTGACACTGAGTGAATAATCTTATAACTGTATTCATCGAACTAGACATAAAATGTTTACCGATATGCACAAACCTTGTACGCCCTTTCTCGGTGCTTCTCCTAGCATAGGAAAACATACCGTAGGACCCTCTATTATCACAATACACCACCATTCCTGTTATAGCACAGAAAAACATTTTATTTTGTATTACTCTTAGCCTTAAATCACTAATCCTGTTATGGTACAGGAAAACACATTTTATACCACTAACTACCAGATCACCATTCCTGTTACAGCGTAGGAGAACATTTTCTTCCGTATCATTGTTAGATGACCATTTCTGGTCTCATTACTCGTCATTGAGAACATAAACTTTAGGCTGCGAGAAGATCTTGATGCCGTCCTCGAGCTGCTGGAGCTTGTCCTCGAGTTCCGCCCGCCGAGCACGCAGTCTGAGCGTGTCCTGAGCGAGGGGCAGCGATGAGATCTCCCTCAGCACCTCCCGCTCGCCTGTGGTAGTCAAGCACACAGCACGTTTAGTTCAGCCCTTCAACGCCCGAGAGGACTCTACGGTCCCTTTCGGAAATAGCCTCAATTTATTGTATTTCTTGTCAAATTAGCTCCCTAATGTGTTCTTTGGAGTTCACTGCTGAGTGGCAGTTCCTTCCTCATCTTGATATCGGTGACTGCCTGGTGCCGGCACCTGTTTATTGATGATGGTGGTGATGACGGTAATATGAGTACAAAATGCGGACGTTGAAGGGTTAAGCTAAAGAGACAGGTTTAAAAAAGGATACTTTAATGTCTCATTACATTCCAGTTCTCAATAGGTTCCCATCCAGTTCTCGGTAAACAAACTTTTAGTGCAAGCTTAGCAGCTTAAGAAAAATTCTTTAAATGAACACGAAATTTTCTTGATCACCCACAATGCACGCCCATAAGATTTTCAAGCAAGCTTAATAGCTAAAAAGTTATTGAAGTGAAAAATTGGAGAGTTAACATCGTGTGACAGAGAACTCAATGAGTCATTTATTAAAACGTATTTAGTCAAGATTGAGGATTTAACACCTAATGTACAGAAAAGGCAGGTAGCCAAGAACTGTTTTAAAAGAATTAATTGTCGAAGGATTAAGGAGACAGTCTGGATCAAAATCCAAAATATCATCGATTCTCGGTTGTTTACCTCAGGTTATGGAGTATTTTGTCACGAATCTACCGACATGCTTCTATTCCTTGTAAATTTGTTCGTTTGTCTGCTACAGCTTGCGAAATGCCAGTCACTTACGTTATTACACGGCCAGGTGACGAGTTTGTCAGGCTCTCTTGACCACTTTAACTTATTGACGTTTGAAATGCTATTTCTCTCACAACTTTGGGGGTACAGGAATAGCAATTATACCAATCGATAGGGCTTAAAAAGATCTAATAAAATTTTGTAAAAGCTTTTTTGATAAACAGTTTTGTTTGAAAATTATAACAGAAATAAGATTTCCAAATTCAACAGAGGTATTTTTTGGACAAAAATACCAAAATTCAACGAATCAAAATAACAAAATTATACTCCAATGTTTCTTTACATAATAAATTTAGCTATCTTAAAAACATGTTGCCGGTTTTGTAACTTCAAAGTTGAAAAGATGCCATTTCCAAAATCCTCTGTTTTTCCAAGAAAAATCAATTTTTTAATGAAATTACGGGAAAAAATACACGAGTACAATAAAGATCGTTGCATTATTTTACACCAATGGTTAAAATTTCAGAAAAACCCGTTGGAAAACATGACGGACTTGAGTTTTTACCGAGACGACCCCCATGGTCTGAAGCACTCCCCCCCTAATGACGAAGCAGGTTTAAGCGTTCAGAATGCGAGAGTTAGCCCTACAGCTCACATTCAAAATGCTTTGATACAAAAAAAGACAACACACACACAGTGAACAAATTTTTAGTTTGGTAGCGCAGCAGATCACGCTGTGCACCGTGTTTGTTAGGCTCTTTTGAAAACCTGAAATTGTTGACGTTTAAAATGTATCTCCTCTTACAGTTTTAAGAATACAGGAATAGCAAATATATCAATCAAGAGAAATTAAAAAGAGCTACAAACTGCTGCATAAGTTTTTGGTAAAATGGCATAGTTCAACAGTTATATGAGAAATAAGTGGGGAAAAAAGTATAAACGAAATTTTGAGAAAAAATTTCTACAATTTACCCAAATCAAAATATGAAAAAAGACTCCGAAAAATTTTAGATAAAACATTTAGCTGCATAGAAAACGTATTGTAAGTTCGGTAACTTCAAAATTGTAGAAGTAGATATAATTTCCTTAGTACCCAGTTTTTTTCAATTGTTTTGATAAAATCAATTTTTTAATGAAATTACGGAAAAAATACACGAGTCCAAAAAAGATCGTTGCGTCATTTTACACCCATGATAAAAATTTCAGGAAAATCTGCCCCAAAATGATATTTTATTTGCCTAGACGGTCCCCGTAACTCATTAGCAGCATCATGGCACAGCAGACTACAATGGCGCATGAGCACAACTCACTATGGCGTAGCAGACGCAGTGTGGAGAGCCGCTCCTCCTCAGGCAGTTTAGTGTGGCGCACAGGGCAGTCTGGGTCGCGTGCTGCCTCTTCTGCCTCCGCCCTCGCCTCCTCCGCCCGCCTCACACGCAGGTACCTGCAACGATACAGCCAATCAGGGCACCGGCCTGTATGTGCCTGCAAGAGTACGGCCAATCAGGGCACCGGTCCGCATGCAACTGCAACGGTACAGCCAATCAGGGCACCGGCACGCATGCACCTACAACGGTACAGCCAATCCGGGCACCGGTACGCATGTGCATGCAACGGTACAGCCAATCAGGGCCTCTCGGCACGCATGTGCCTGCAACGGTAGAGCCAATTAGGGCAGTCTTGCAATGTTCAATCAGCGCTGTCAATTGATTGAAAATTGCAATATTGCTGATGAGATAATGAGACAATACTGATAACGTCTCACGGAAGAGAAAGGCAACGAATTGAAATCGATTCTACTGGGTGATAACGAAATGTTTCTGGTCGAAGTAAAGAAATGTACTGTAATAACTTACACATGCCAGTTGACTCCTTACTCAGATGGGCAACATTCCTTCCTGTAATCCTTCATAACAAAGGAAAGGGATTGAAACACCCACAGGGGGAATTCAAGCACGCATGAAAGCGTTTTTTCCCCAATTTTAATAACTCTCAACATATTTTCTCAGTTTTTACATTTCTCGTTAAAAAATTTCAAAGAATAAATATATATTCTCCTACCCTCAATATATTTTCCTCCCGCCTCAATAATTCTCAGTACACATTTTCCTGTTTTAATAATTCTCAACATTTGTTTCCTCAGTCCCCATAGAAAGGCTTTCATGTCAATTACAGCTATGCAACCAACATCAAAGTATGCAGATTACAGAGCAAAATTATAACTTACTAATGTACACGACCCGAAAAATGACAGGGTTTTATATTTTTTTTAGACAAATCTTGCAAATGTGGATGCCAAACAAATATATCCATCCCAATAGTATCCGTGATTAAAATATTCTTGTACTTATGCACGGGTAAAACTCGCATCACAGATACGGTCATCCTTATGAGCGTCACGGACACAAGCACCAACCAATTTTAATGTGTTCAGTGAGATTCCCTTTGTAATAACAACGGAAAAATTACAAACAAAAAACATTTATTTAGTCATTGATGTATGAATTTAACCCATTGACTGCGATGGGTTGAACTGAAGTTCAATATCCAACTCAAATTGAAAGTCAAAAGTTGTTCAAAATTTTATAAATAGCAAACACTAACTCGTTAAGATAAATACCATTAATTTTGAAATATCGTTACAAATTTTCCAAAAAACGACACATCGATGGGTCACACCGCAGTGAATGTGTCAAGGAGACACCGGTCGCTTTATTGTATAGTACTGATGACTGACCTGGGCACTTGGCCACGCTTGTAAGAGGGTGGAGGATCGCCGCTTTTGGACCGCACTTTCGGGTCTGGTTTTTGTTTGGTCGTCCGCCGTCCCACACGCTGGGATGTGTGGCTTGGCACCGCCGTCGTCTGCAAAAAAAGTAAACACATACAACAAATTTTCACACGGTACAATTTACAACATACCAAGTAGTTACAGGCATAGTGGTTTCTTTCCCAGTTCGAGTGAATTGAACGGCATACTATGCCAGTACTAAATAAAGTGTAACCTCAATGTTTCCTATGACGCCACACGGCCATAGCAGAAAGGATATCCGCCCTGTATATAGAAATGATGAACTGGGGAATAATGTACACACCGATGAAACGTCTATGTAGTGTCTTGGGTGGCTAAACTTCATATATGATGACACACCCCGTATAATACATACACCTTTACACATGAAAGAGACTATTCTATAAAATATCATACACACAACACGCAATTCAACTTATTTTAACGCAGTTTCACGCAGCCATACAGCAGTCATCTAAGATGCTGCAGTAACCTGCCACAACGCAAACATTACAGCCTTCGCATTACGCCTCCTTCTCAATTCTTACTCGCAGGTCTCATTCTCAATTCTTACCGGTATGCCTTCTTCTCAATTTTCACTCGTACACCTCCTTCTCAATTCTTACTCATACTGTTCCTTATCATTCTTACTTATTCGCTTCCTTGTCAATTTTCCCTTGTGCGCTTCCTTCTCATTTCTTACTAGTATGCTTTCTTCTTGATTCTGACTCGTTCCCCTCTTTCTCAAGTTTACCTGACATGCACAGAACATCCCACATGCAAGGTTTGGATGTGACTGTTAGAAGTGTGTTCCCGGTTTTACAAGCCCCAGTTTTACAGCAGAGGCTAACCTTAGGGAGCACGGAAGCTGCAGGTGGATCAAACTGCTGCTGGTCCAAATCCTCCCTAGGGGTCGAGGTAACGTAATCTTCCTCAGGGGATGACAGGGCTTGGGGAGGCAGCAGTGGGGATCTCCTACTGCTACTCGAATGAGACCCTGAGAAAAAATGTTCAGGATCAGATGATGAGATACGGACCAAAATTTTTGGGAACTGACCCTGAGGAAAACTTATCGGTATCATAAATAGAGATCCAGTGCAAAAATTTTCATGGTCAGAGAATGAAACTATGAGAAAAAATATCGGTATCACAAACACAGATCTAGAGCAAACATTTCAATCTTACAGCTACTCAAAAAATGAAAATAGACGAAAAACACAGTTATGCACAAGGGGGGCTAGAAAAACGTGAACTTTGAAAATAAAACGCCTACACAGTAGTTAATTAAACTCTTCTTGTGCGGTTTGTATTATTGGACGGAGGGGTGAATCAAAGATTGTTTGTGAAGATCGTGTTTCCTTGCCCCGCCCTGTGTTTTGACAGCAAAATGCCCAGGCAGGGTGATATTACGTCTGTGAAATTCCAACACCATGTCAGGAAATGGTTGAAACAATTTCGTCATTAAAAAGCCTAATAGAAGGGTTCTCATAAAGTATACCTTAGTAATGCCACCGTAAAATTCAAAAATTTCAAGTTATTTTCTAATTAGAATAGCGTTCTTTAAATGATGGAACACTATAAATAAGGAAGCTGTACATAATACATTTTGAAAAATTCTGTTCAAGCAAATTCAACATGTTAGCTCAACTAAAACACAAAAGTATAAAATAAAACCTAACTGAATCAACATTCAATCGTTTCACGGATGAAAAAATTTAAAACTTGATTGCTTACTATAAATTGCAAAACACATAACTAGGGAACAGTATTGACATACTCAAACTAAGTTAAAAATTTTGAATGACACACACAAACTGAGCTGGAAACTTGGAAAAGGGTTTGACGTACCTGATCCAGAAGGGACTTCAGCAATCCGGTCCAGAGGGCGGTCAGCAGGCAACACACCGTGAGGCGAACCCCCTGCACCATCGCTGTCTACGAATCCTTTTCTCCTCACAGGAGGAGGATTCTGCGACTCCCCAATGCTGGTCTCTTCATCACCCGCCGTGACTTGAGCCGAACCGAGCGAGTTAGAACGCAAATTCAAGGGAAGCTTGACACTTCCAGAGACCGAGCTTCCATCAACACTATTGATGTCCACGCTCGCCAAGCTATCACGGGGATTTTTGCTTCTTGAATCGTCCAAAGTGGTGTGAGTAATGCCCTGGAGAGACAGAGGTGGCACTTGGTGTTGTTGTTGCCTTTGTTGATTAGGTGGCAGTTTTCCACTTCTGTGACGAATGAGGTGCTCTGAAGAAGACATTTTCTTCCCGTCCACCTGACGGTTCTGATCACTGTTCATGTGTTGCACAGGTGCACGACTCCTCAAGTTCTCTCTGCCCAACCTGCGGTCGCTGAGGTTGGTCTGGCTTGAGTAAGAGTTGAGAACTTGGTTTTCTTTGGGCTTATTGGCATCAGGAAAACGACGCGAGCTGTCCACACTTCGCGATCTGGCACCTCTGTTAGAAGTCACGGATTGAGCAGAAGGGAGACTTGAAATAGCAGACGTTACGCTTTCCATGGCCTTCAAATTATTTGAGAAAACGGCTTTGTGTTGCCGTTCGAGGCTCTGCTTGACAGTCAGGTAGTTCATATCACAAGTGGGTTTCTTCTCTTTTATCTTCGCTATGACATCGGAGACTTTAGTTTCCCGTAATTCCCGAGAGACTACACTGGCAACATCAATGCTTCTACTACCTGCAAGAGTAGGAGATATGTCAGACGCTTTCATAGGCTTTCTCCTGTTAGAATTGTGACGGTTCACGCTGTTGTTTCTCAGAGATTTTGTAAAGTCGCTCGGCCTGTGGATGGTAGCAGGCATTAAGCCAGTTGAAGATCCGCCTTGAAGTCTCGACAGCAGACTGTCTTTACTGTACGTGCCATCTAAAGAAGGGTAACACTTTTGATGACCAATTTCTATGGTTTGATCAGAAGCACTTTCCTCTTTATCAAGACTACTTAGACTTGAGGACTTTTCATGCGCAACAGGACTAATATTGCTAGAATTTGGGTCATGTTTAGTTACATTTGGAGATCTGGAAGACGAACTTCCAGCATCGTAATGATCTACGTCTAATAACCTTGGCTGTTTTTCCGAACTGATATCAGCGTTTACAACGTCATCATTACGACCATATGCATGACCGAGACTTCCAGATTCCGTTCTCCCTGTATCCTGCGTTCGTGATTGACAAGGGTTTATTTTATCTTCTCCATCGTGAGAAGCTGAAACTTCGTGCATTCGAAGTGGATCGGCGTCTAGTTTTTCTTCTGCGTCGTGGGATGCCAAATTAGTTGATCGACTCATTAGTCCATTTGAATGAGAAGGAACTTCAGGGTTTTGATTAAAATGACCTGATAATTGAGTTGGAACATTATTTACATTTTCATCAATAACAGAAGGTGATGAAGACCATCTTCTAGGAGAGTTATGAATGGGATGGTATGGTGGCGAGTTTTCCTTACTCTGCACATTTCTGCCACTCACAGGATTAAAATTACCTGATCTTCTATGCAGATTAGAAAATCTGCCCAGTGGCTGACTGTCTGACTCGCGCGACAGGTAAAGAAGATCGTCATCTATGTTGCGAATAATACTTGATATGGAGTCTTTCTGGTCAGCATACTTCCGACTTCTACCAGGAGATCGTGGTTCCCTATTTACATTACTACGGTCATTTCTATGATTATGAACGTCAGGACGCGTAAAATTACGCTCTTTGAAATGGTTAATACCATCTTGAGAACCACGAGACAATGGCTCCAGCTTAGGCGCAAATGAAGGATATCTTAGACTAGACTTGCTCAAATCTTCCGATTCACAATTGCGACCAATGAGCAAAGGATTGTCAGCGCTGAGTTCTTGGTTCTTTTGCCGCTGACTTGCCTTCGAACGCTCCTCGTTTTGCCCAATGACTGACAAAGCTTCGGCTGCCGCAGCTCTTACACTGTCAAGCGCATCGATGTCACCAGTTTCATAATAATTTTCACTTCTCAATCCTCCAACATTTTCTCTGTAGTCTGAATGCTTGAGGGTTGGGCTGAAAGCATCTTGTACCTCATCATTCAGCAAAGTTTTGCGGTCACTTCCTGATGAGTTGGATCTTGACAATCGCTCCCCTTGGATTTCCTCCTTAAAATTCTGGTTACTTTGATTAGACGATGCTGGAACTCGAGCAACAGGAGAGTTTAGAGGTGAAGATCCCTCTGGTATGGCATGAATGGGACGGTTCGTGGAACTATAGTGGGACGCTAGACCAGAATCAACGGTCGGTATGCTGTTTGACGCACTGTTGGTCACAGAATATCCGTCGTGGGTGTGTTGGACACGAGGCGCAGATAATGCATTCACGCCATTTAATTGATCGGAATGAACACTTTGGTAACGTCGAACGTTAGATGCTGATTCAGAAACAGGATTCTGCTCACCTTGATGGGCAATTGTATAAGTATTTGTGCCGTGAAATTCTGCAGAATTACCACCGCGGTAATGACGGATGCTAGAATTAGACGGATCACTTTCTAGACTCAAGGAATGAGTGTCTATCTTGTTAAAATTACTAAACTGCTTATCGCTGGAATGGGCAACATTAGCACGAGACTCTGGCTCTCTGCCTCCGCGTATTACTTTTGTATGGAGAGTCACGTTGCTAGCATTATTAAAATGGTCCCCTTTGTTAACTGTGTAGGTGGAGTACCCATTCACACCACTGCCAGTATGTGCAGTGGAGTCAACAGGCCGTGGACTTGCGTGGAAATTTGTACTAGTATTATAAGAAGCGTGTTGTGAAGCATTCATAGCCTCACTTAAGCCTGACTTCTGACCAGCAAGGCTCTCCTCTCGCGCGCCCACAGAAAACGTAGCACCTAAGGCACGCTTGTTTATTTCACCTGAACTTAGAGCACGCTGATTCCCTTCACCTGAATGTAACGCATGCTTGTTCACATCACCTGAACTTAAAGCACGCTTGTTGATTTCACCTGAACCCCACATTTCAGGTTGGCCAGAATTCGAGGTACGAGGGTTCAAACGATCGGCATATTTTGCACTTAGGTTTTTGAATTGGTCTCGTTCCTTAGACAACTGATCCACAGGGTCCATTGGGTGATCGTTGAGAGATTCTTCAGCCAAGGAGAAGTAGTCAGAGTGAGCACTGCCGTCTCGCTCTTTCACCTTCAGGTCGGGCCGAATGTTCGAGGAATGCTGAAAGAGGTGCAAATAGTCTCATGTTCTAAAAACTGAAAAATACTGACTTCAAATACCACCCAGAATGCAAAATTAACTCTAAACATCAAAGACTTTGAAATAATGGAAATCCAGACATTAAACACTACAAATACTGGCATTACATATAAAAATATATTTTAGCTCATTCAAGTTTATGTACATGTCAGTCAATGTAAGAAATCTTATCTACACGAGAAGTACATGATAAGGGAAATTTCCCAAGTATCAACTAAATACTTGGGAAAGTGTGATCTTTCTCTTAGAAGGATACCATCAAAACATAATGAATCCAGCAATCAACATTTCCAGACTGAAATATTTATATAAGCAGGAATCCCAGCGCGCAGACAGAACCAACAGCTCACCCCAAGCAGGGAACCACCAGCGGCAGCGGACAGGTCCGCAGCGAGCATGCGCGGCAGTGGGTGTGTGGCCCTCAGAGGGGAAGGTCCCGAGGTGCTGTTGCTGCTCCTGGTCACTGGAGCTCCTCTGACGGGCTGCCGCACTAGCGAAGTAATGCACTCGTGCGAGACTCGGTCTAGCGAGTCTGGAAAATGTTACACCCTTTGTAAAATGATGTTGTAAAATGTCTACAAAATAAAAACAGTTATGGAAAAAGTAGATATAATGCTTACAATTTTGGACATTTCTATGAATTGATAAAACGTACTCATTAGCTTCGAAAAGGTAGTTGTGCAATGCTTGTAGTTTTTACACACAAACTAAGTTTTGTAACAAAAAACCAAAGAAATATAATCATCATCATACAAAACTAACTTGAAAATGAAGCATTAGATTAATATTTTCACTGCAAGTAGCTAAATTCTGTAATTGAAGTGCAGTAGGCAGCTAAATTGAAGACAAAACAAATAGTTATTCAGTTAAATTGCACTATCGAAATACTGTGCTCTAGTTAATACATACAGTGCAATCATTAGGATGATAAACATGTAAAATTACACGGCATTACACTTTTTGCAAAAAAATGAAGCAGTGCATTCAAATCACATCAACTCAAAGCTAAATTAATTTATTTTAATCTTTATTAAGCCTCCGAAACTCCAACAAATATTCTCCCAAAAAAAGGAAGGAGCAAAGCCCATGGAAGTACAAAATTAGGAGAACAAGGAATCTATTCACAAGATGTATCCTCACACCCTGCACATAGAAACAGAATTGTTGAAAGAAGTTGACAAAATAAAAGTTAGAGAAGAAAATAGCAGATGGTAAAAAACAGGAACCAAAAGAAAAGATGGTGCACAACAAAACCAAGACTATTCTATTTCAAAAAAAGAAAGCCTTACCTAACCTTCACTTAGGGAACTCACTATTCCCAATCAATGCAATATTTGTACCACCCAGAAGAAATTTTAAATTGAGATCTTTCCTGAAAAGACGTTCAACTGTGACCACATTAAAACCCTCTTCATTGAAACCAAAAAAAAAATGTGAATGTTTCCTCATTCCAGTAACCTTTAGAATAGACACCCTGTGAAAATCTGGAGGCATTCAGCAACTAACTAAACTTAGATCTAAACTTTTCTAGTACGAAAAATTGTGAAAAAACAATTAGCTTCATTACCTGAATGCATTTAAAATCCCTCCACCCAATGATAAATAAGGTTAAATTTCCACTGACTTTGATTTGATATGAGATTTGCTAATTGATACATTTGCTAATTGATACTTTATTAACAATGCATTCAACAAACATTTTTTTTAGGAGTCTTGATTTCTCACATATCAAATCATTTGCCTACCAAAAAAATGTCCAAGGTGAATTTAAAAAAACATATGTAAATAAATTTATTAACACTCAATGACATGTATAAGACTATTGAAAACTGACTGGTACAACACTTTAAACTAAATGGACATAGGCAAAGCCATCATCGTCCTGACAAACCTTTTAGATAACAAAAATAACCAATGTAATAACCAATGTGCAATGTAACAATGATTCAAAAATTTTGCTGTAAGCCAAATCAAAGCATTTAAAAAAGCTATTTCAGTGGAAAATTCACCCCATTGAAGGAAGATGCAAAAAAGATATGTGGTCTTTCAAATTTTGCTCACAGATCAAAAATTGTGCCACATGCACAATAAGAACTACTGTACCAAACACTGTATCCTATGATGATGAGAACCAAGTTTTAGATATAATCAATAATTTATTCTTTAATATAGGTAAGAAGATTGCTGAAAAATGTTTATTCTCTTAGCTGCTTGGACTGCATAGTAGACATAAACTAGAATTTAAGTTATTTACTATGGTCTACCATAGAATTTACTGATCTCTAGAGAGGTTGCTAGAGAAGCCTTGTAACTTACTTGGCCTCAGAGTTCACATTGTTGTTGACTGTTATACATTAAGTGGACTCTCATGGCTTGCTTACTGCCATATACATGCTTATGGTGAATAAATCTTACAAAGAAACATATTTCAAACCATAAATTGTCTTTAATTTTTGAACTAGGAAAGCTAGCAAGTGAGACACATGAAGCCTAGCAACTGCACTAAAGAATGTGTCAAACTAATAATTCATAAAAGCCAGTGCTCAATGCCAAGCAACTCAGCATGAAGTGCCATCAGTGTTGGCCACAAAAGATTGTTAAATATTCAAATAAGTTGACCTCAGTGGCATCCCAGCACATAAGGCCCTTACATGCAGTAGACTGCTAGCTTAATTAAAGGCTTTTGTTCTTATTAAAGTATAGAGATTGATTTCTCCACAGCAGTATTACTATTTTAAGTAAAGATCTCACAACTAACTTGTGTCTAATGAAAGGAATTGAAGTTAACTTGGAAGTTCAAAGCTAGAATATAATTCTTCATGTATTTTGTATTCACTTCACTTCATTTAGCATTTCTAATAAGCAAATTATATTGGTGGCAGGCCCCAATAGAATATCAATTTGCAGTTATTCAATAATAATTATTGCCATTGGAAGAAGGGCACCCTACACCACACCCATATACTAAAGAGAAGGTTGCAACAGATTTTTTTAGTCTAGAGATCAATATAACTTCAAGTGCAAGGTTTGGTAGCTAATGCTGGCTCACCATGTCATAGTTAGGTTCCTTTTCTTCAAACAACTTCTCCTTTATTCTCTTCTTCACTGCTCATTCAACAGCTTGCTCACTACCTGTCAAATAAGGTATTTTTGTTGACTGACAACACAATCCAACAAGCTGCAAGACTAAAGCTACTCTGAGCAGCACAGTGAGCATGAACTTTACCGGCCAGGACACTCACTTTGGATAGCCCGAGCATCGTGCACAGGAGTGTCACCAAACACAATGCTGCTCTGGTGACGTGCTCTGATAGCCCGACCCTCTGGAGACAAGCCTCTCCTCATCGGCACTTCCCGCATCTGCAAATTAATTGCATAATTAAATACAGCTGACAAGCGTAGGCCACTAATACACATAAAACACATTTAAAAACTGAAATTTCATGTATTTTTCAGTCTAGAATATACTGCACATGTTAAATTAACAGGTGCATTTTACAACATTAGAAATGTTTACAAACAGGAGATTACACTCATCATATCAGCTAATATGATTTTCATTAAATTTAGCTTGCACACACATGCAATGAATGAAGAAAGAAATGCACAAACCAAGATGGCAGATATAGATTGTTTTTACAAGATATTCATGATATCATTTTATGCTTAATTTGCCCAATGTAAAAACAACAATAATAATGACAATAAGAAATCAGCATTCAAGTCTTCATGCTCAAATAAACCAATGACTTCAGAAATTGCTATGGAACAACCATTTTCTTCTTCAAACTTTGAATTGCAAGAGGTTTTTATTCACCCTTTAAGAGACTGGCAGTAAAAATCCTAACCAACAACGCTCCAGCGTTTGAGTCTCATTGAAATAACCAAGAGACACACAGAGTATCATGGCACACAGGTGTCATAACTTATAACTGGCAAAATTACCATGTCTGTATAAACATGTAAGCACAGTTTGCAGCAGGCAGCTTCAAAATATTGAAGAGCAAACCAGAATATCAGCCAGTACAGTACTGTTTATATCACTAAAAATCATTTATCAGTTAGTAAGTTAAAATCAAATTCAAATTAACTGGTATCCATATAAAACTTTGAACTTTACATATATCAGACCAAAACACTTATCCTGATGAGTAAACCTACATAATAATGTCGTGGATCAGTAGAGTAATGCACCATTTGAAAGATTAAGAAGAGAAAAAAAAGGCTGTTTCAAGTAAACATTTTTATGCTAAATAAACAGTTAAAAAATACAACCATGATCAGGAAAAATAAAAAGTAAAAAATAAGATAACCTCCTCAGTAAAAAATATGGATAAAATAAGTAAATTGCAGCCAAGAGAAATATCCACACAATATAAAAACTGGGTGAATAAAGGTAACAGAGTGAAAGACAGTTTACCTCAATTAAACGTCTAATAAATGTCCCAAATTGAGAAAAATCATAATCAGCCCACCATATCTAGATTAGGACACTGGCACCGAGGAATTATTTTGCAACAGTTATGAGAAAAACTTATCAATAAAATCATTGACGTGCCAAGGCAACTAATATTGATCTAACATATGAGACTATGTTCTGGTAACAATGGCTATCTAAGGAATATTTTAAATTTTCAAATGTTACTTTTAGCTAGTTTTTTAATAAGAATGTCATATTTACTTGAGATAAGAGCATGGGCTCAAAAATCCAATTTTTCTGTCTAATTTACTATTTTGGGATTTCCACCTAAAAATGTAAACAAGGTCTTTTTTTCAACATAAACAAATCATGCCATACTGTAGACGCTAAAACTCATCCTTCCAGTTATTCTTCCATAAATTTCTGCTGAGTTTAACGTTTAAAGCCGATTTTCTCAAAACTACCTTTTGCTAATGTCCATTGATATCAGCTTTTCTCATGAACAATGCCATGAATATCCAAAATTTTGCTGAGTTGTACAATATGTATACCAGCTGAGTTTATACTGAAATTAACTTCTCTGTTATTTTGGTTTCTGAGCTGTGTGCATTTAGTGTCTAAATTTATCTTGTAAAAATAACACTTTTCTGTTTATCAAATATAGGCCTCCAGTTTTGTTACAAAATATTTCATCTTCAAGTCTTTATGTGATAAGATACTTCTAAGTGCTTATAACTTGCTCATGAAGTTTTAAGAAGAATCTCTATGTGTTGACTTGGATATCGTGACATCCCTGAAGTTGTATATCAAATTACCACAATGGTGACTGTTTTGAATTAACATAATTAGCATAAATAGGCATAATTTCAATTTGATGGAACAAAACTGAGGAATTGATATATGGCCAATACAGATTGGATGCAAATCAATCGTGGAGTTGTTTTACTCATAGTCTGAGGCTCCTCTGAAAATATCCTATTTTTGAGCCCTTTCAGTCCCAAACCTTGTCTTAATGCAATGAACCTGCAATTTGTTTTCAAAACACTCCTTAAAATCTAACTAAGGTCTGCGGTTTTTTTTTAGGCATACATAAAACTTGGCCTTTAGCTCACTATTTGGACTGCAGTTCTGGAACTGTTGGCTTTTTTATTTCAAAACTGAGAATGATATTCAAAAATGTAATAAATGTTGTGATATATTTGAGGCTATATTAAAATGATTCAAGGGATAGTGTGGTCAGATTTATGCAACTACCAGACTAGTGTCATACAACCAATAGAGCAAAAAAGAAAACTAACCACAGTCTAGTAATAATAGACTAGGATAAAAAAGAGAACTTGGAGATTCCTTCAATAGAAGTCAAACTTAAATGAATATTGTTATTTAACACGTTAAGTGCGGCGGGTTAAACCGAAGTTCAATATCCAGCTCAAATTTAGTCAATTGTAGTAAGAAAATTTGAAAATAGCAAACATTGACTGGATCATGCCTTCATTTAACTTTCATTTAGTATTTATAAAAATTGAGTCAGTGACTGCTGGTCGGCCAGCAGCATTATGAAAATCACCTAAATGACCACCGGTGGGTCACGCCGCACTTAACGTGTTAAATTGATGGATGAATGTTTTACTAATATAGGAGTTTGGTAAGTATAAAATGTACCAAATGCAGTACATTTTGAAGAGCTTCACTCATCAGCACAATAAAATGTATGCATTAAAAACTGAACAATCAAACATATATGCAGAATAGATGTTTATCTTTAGGCCATCACATATATATACAATAAAGATTTTTGTGTTGAAAACAGAAGGACAGAATGACATTTTTGCAGTCAGAATGAGTTTGTGACTCAAAGAGCTTTGGGAAATAGTTTACTTCAACATGAATTTAAGAAAACAACTTTGAACATGTCACGGACTATCTATCTACACTATAATAAGAACCACGTCCGTCTGTCCAAAGCCAGCCAAAATTTTGTGATGAGCGTATCTGTGATACAAGCTTAGGAAATAGGAAGGTGTGTCATGGGATTTGTCGAACATTATTATACATTTTTGACAGGCTGTGTGCATTCGGCCTTATCAACTCTTGAGAGATTGAATTTCTTTTTTGTCATATGGCCTTTCTTTTGTTTTGCCTTCTTTCATATTTCAACTAAAGAGGGGATGGACTAGTTGTTATATATATTTAGAGTAACAGTATATAAAGTATTCCTCACATTGTGGATCAACATCACAAAATTTAAAATTACATAAAAGCTTTTACGTTTCAATTACTTGCTTTCTAGCAGTTTTTGAGCTATTTTGTAGGTTTCAGCAGCAATACATATTCTTATATACACTATTTCTGCTGTCAGATTACAACAATAACTAACAGCACAACTACTCCAAGCATGCATGATGAAAATATACTTCATTAAAAGAATGGAAGTAAAATAATTTGCTTTTGCCTGTTAGTAAGGACTACAGCCACTCAGCATGATATTCAAGCTAGTACATTGTCAAAACTTTGTTAGATGTGGTCAAGAGATAATTCATTTCAGGTAAACAAATGCAAATCCTACATACCTTAAAGATCACACCAGCTTATGGTCATGAGGCTTACCATATTTAATTGGCTTAAAGTTTGAATCAAACAAAATTTTAGAAGGAGTTCTACAATCACTATTTTCCATTCTTTTCTTAGGATAAAAGCCTGCTTGATGTATTTTTTTTGTGTTGCCTCATACATAGACATTCGAAGATGTCATGAATTTGTCTCAATTTATTGTTTATAAAACAAAATTGAACAATGCTACTCTCTTAAATATGAACTAAAGAGCTTTCAACAGCGTTTATTTTCAGAAACCTTCAAAGCTTTGGCTTTACAGATAGAAGAGTCACACTCACTTATCATAGCTCATGTATTAAAATGCAGAACTATTAATAATTATTATCACATTGTCATTCCCCCCACGCACGACAGTGAAATGAAATTCTAATGCAGCAACATTATTTCGTAACGTCCGTTGAATCACAACGTTTACAAAGTAATTTAAATTTTAACTTTACAAAATATATACCTTATATTTCGACATTCTATGGACGCACTATACTCCTGCAAATGAATTGAGCACAGTTTCTATAAGCATTATGAAAGCAAAGAATTTGACATCAGGTAAGGCAGTCAAACAATGTTTTGAACTAAATTACCATGGCAACGACAGTCAAAATGTGAAATTACCGCCATTCAACCAAACTTGAATAAAACCGCTAGGTCGATCAACATCACTCGCCGCTCATGACAATTGCTTAAATGTAATTTTATGCCTAAATATGTACCTAACGATAGATTCATTTTCTTTTTTGTAAATTTGTGCACTTAAATCATGCTTTGCTGTTGAATAATTACTATAGCCATATTTTTCATATATATAGCTTTTTTTTAATTTTGATGAATATATCTCTGTTCTTAAACAGCTTATTCATGGAAAACCATATGCATCTCGAATGAAAACAACAACGGAGAAATAAAATTTCAGTTTAGTACGACGTACTGATTTCTCATCTCGAGACTTGAGTGCTGTTTTAACCGATCAATCTATCGTTTTAATTTTCCTAGGACAGGAAAAGCATTGGTATTTCTTTAACACCCTCTTATTTGCTATATTTCACGATGAAAGTTAAAATTATTCTCAAATGAAATCTCACACTAGGCTCTATCTGACCGAAATAAAGAACCAATTTCTTAGATACTCAGGAGCGTAGGAAATGAAACGAGGCTTCAGTTAACACAGATTATTGAATTGACTTTCCAATACCTCTCATTTTCAGTTACCTCTTTTTCTTACCATGCTTACGTGCAGACGTCAAATTACTTTAAAATTGAAGCCCAAAACTCTGCAAAATGAATCTTATCAGAGAATGTTTTAGTTTATCCATCAAGCCATTGAAATGAGATTTCTTTTTACGCCCACTACTGCATCAGTTCCGAGTTACTGTCATTGGCTCAAACTCCAAATTATTTTCAAATTAGCACAGATAAAGTTTGAAAGGTGCTCCACACGAAAAAAAATTAATTTATCCATGGAAAAAGGAAATAGAGTTTCACTCGCCACCTCGTATTGAGTAAGCTTTCTAAACAACTGACTGTCATTCTAACGAACGTTTCATTTTCGCTACCTCCCCTTAGCCACTTCAATTCTTTTCTAGTTAAAGCCAATACAATTCTTTATGTCGTAGCATTTCGGAAGCTTTATTATCCATTACCAATTATTGCGAGCGCGATTGTAAAATAGAGCAATCACTCAAGAAGTTTACACAAATTTTACAGCATTTCTCAGAGGAGAAATGCTTTGAGACCCCAATGCGTGCTAAAAGCGCTGTCCCATATTTAGTGACATTTCTCGATGGATTTCAGGCTGAAACAAACATCGGCATCTATGGATGCTTTATTTC
Organism: Platorchestia sp. MABIK; assembly: GCA_014220935.1. Taxonomy (NCBI): domain Eukaryota; kingdom Metazoa; phylum Arthropoda; class Malacostraca; order Amphipoda; family Talitridae; genus Platorchestia; species Platorchestia sp. MABIK. Next base: position 33,931 of record JACJUY010005037.1, read on the forward strand.
CAATTCAAGCCTGATACATTTCACCTTGTACGTTGGTTTTTCAAATGCCTTATAACTAACACCAGGACGCAATGACGCTTTCCCCCGGTCAAGACCGGTACCCATTTCAGACACCTGGGTAGAGTGGGGTATTGTGCTTAGAATTTTTTCTCCTATACCCAACGGAGAAAATCGCCTCCAGAGCCGGGACTCGAACCCTCGTTGCCCTCACTGAGGCAGGTCTTAAAGCCACACGGCTATGACCCCAAAACCAAAACTACCACAGGCAGCTGAATTATCGTCAGAAGTTTTGAAAGAATTTCAGTCTCAGAGTATTATGCTATTAAGATTTAAGAAAAAAATGTAATTCTCCCTACACTTAATTCATGATAGAGTTTTCGAATTTTTTACAACATTTCGTGTCGGAAAACTTTTCATAAGCATTCAGAAGCCGATGTTACACATTCTTTGTATGTTTCAACGGAATGATCGTTAGTCTGCTTTAAATACGAGCTAATCATCCAGAAGAACTATTAGAAGGGAATGAAATATCGCAACAGAAACGAGCAGCGAGGCTCATTCCCCAATTCTTGAGCCATCAGACACCAGTCACGCACAGGCACCAGAGTGAAGGTAAAAGAGAAATAGAAACGAAGATATTCAGAGTCGTAAATTTTTCACCGAAATCAATTTCAGCCCTGGTAATTTTTTTATTTTTTAGCACCCATGCATTATTTTTATAACAATAATTTCTCTACCACCGATGAGAGTAGTACTTGAGTTCCGCCTTCGTTATATCATTTTAAGGTATAATTCAGATTCAATGGTAGTTGTTGAGTTCAGTAAGAGTATTCTTCAATAACTCTGGAGTCATAATTCGAATCAATTGTTGTTGTTGTTGAATTGTGCTCGCTGCAGCCGTGTGTCTATAGGACCTGACTCCGTGCGGGAAACGCGGGTTCGAGTCTCGGCGCTGGTGGAGATTTTCTCTGTTGAGTATAGGAGAAAAAATTCTAAGCACAATACCCCTCTCTACCCAGGTGTCTGAAATGGGTACCGGTCTTTGACTGGGGGAAAGCGTCATGGCGTCCTGGTGTTAGTTATAAGGCATTTGAAAAACCAATGTAAAAGGTGATACGTATCATGCTTCAATTGGAAATAAAGCATCCGTAGATGCCGATGTTTGTTTGTTGAGTTCTGCAATAGTATTCTTCAATATATTTGGAGTCATAATTCTAATCAATTTTTGTTAATGAGTTCACTAATAGTATTCATGCTGAGATTGTTCTTAGTGCACCGTTTCAACAACCAATACGTAGGAGGCACTCACCACAATCCAGAGGTGGAAGAAATATGTGCACACTCACTAAATAATCTCGTGGTAAATGTTTGATCTTCGTCCCCTGGGTCTATGTGGTGTCAATAAAGGGAAAAACCAGAGCATGTAGGTACTTGCAAACGTTTATGCTTGAAAAGTTAGCTGTTTTTTGTTACGAATAAATGAAAGACGAAAGTTACCAAGCCGATATATTTCAAATACTTTTGTCTTAATTTCACTTACACTATATTCATAAACAACTATATGTATTCCAAGATATTTCAAAAGCCTTAGGGCATTTGATCTTCACAGAAAGTCCCAACGTTCTCTCCCTCACACCAGCGAGAACAAAGCAAGCGTTGGACATCTTCGCATCAGAAACTCACCTACAAAGGTCGCAACAATGATAAAAAAATTTTCTAGCAGTTCACATATCGACGAAGTTGTGAAATGGCTTAGAAAATTTCTCCGACTCAAAACCTAAACAGAGTCGCAATTTTTCCAACTCTCAAATTTTACCCCATGCAGAAAGCATATGTTTAGAAAAAAGTTATAATTTGCACACAACCATGTCGAGCTTATCTTACTGAATAAAACCCTTTTTGTGCTTGCTTATTCGGGGTCCGCTTCTTAAGAAACAGCTTCTTTGATTTGAAGGTTGCTCAATGTCCGTATCTGGGATACGAGTTTCACCAGCTCACAAGTCCGAGAATATCTTTATCGCGGGTGTTATTGGCATGGATATGTTTGTTTATCATCCACAGCAGGAGGATTTACATGAGGAAAATATCGAATCCGTGTACACCATCTGGTGATAAAATTAGACATAAAGAGAGCATTGGATGCAATGAGAACATTTAGGACTAATGGCGCGGTGGACGTACAGCCGGAGCTGCTCGGGCGATATCGTCGCAGGAAGTCGCTATCGCTGCGCACGGCTTGGTGGAATCCCAAGCTGTAATTGCCAGAACCTCAACCCTAAATTGTCAGAATCCCAAAGTTTAAATTACCAGAATTCCTAGCCTGAATTACCAGTATCTCAAGCCTAAATTGCCAGAATCCCAAGCTCAAATTGCTAGAATCCCAATGTTTAAAATACAAGAATCCCAAGGTTTAAATTACAAGAATTCTAAGTCTGAATTGCCAGACTTGGTGTTCCTGAAATTTTTTTTTAAACAAAATTTTCTCAAACTACATTTTCCACCGACTTCTCGACACAGCGGCTAAAACTCTCATGAGAATATATCAAATTTACAAGGCAGAAACTAAGATCGGCTTTTCCTCTAAGCGAATGCGAATAAATTTTTTTGCCGCAATTTATTTACAACCTCATATTACTAAGAAATTAGTTTTGCGGCAATTTTCATATGAAATGGAAATAAAATTCATAAAGTCACTCTTAATTTAAAAGGAAAGCAATAGAGTAATGCCATATAATAATTTCAACATATGTGTAACAGATGTATATATACACCTCTAATAATGACAACAACACAATAAGTAAAACGATTATGACAATAATTATGAGCACAAATGCACAAGATTTTCCATCAAATGCTTACTATTAAAATTCTGTTAACCATTTTCATGTACAATTCATGGAATGCTGATATTTTTACCTATAAGGCTCCTGATAAAAGAAATGTGACAGCAAAATACATACTACCTCAACTTAACAGAGTTTGTAAAGACGAACTCTATTTTCCTCTCAAAAAATTGGTCTAGAATATGTCGTTTGATTCGTCAACATGATCTTATCTAAGCGTTGCACATGGACGCCGTAGTTGAGCATATCTTGCTGAAAATGATTTGGTTTAGTTGAATTGAACTTTGTTGTTGTTGAATAAGATGACGTCTGCCATATTACAACTAAATTTCTGTTGCCTAAATAATTTGTTGTTCAATTGACGCCGCTGAAGTGAAGTGACAGATTTTCTATGATAAAATCTTCGAAGGAATTTCAAGACTATGCCTACAGTGGTCACATGAGGCAAATTTAAAAATTCCCTCAAACGTCATTTTAGAAACGAGCTGGTTTGCTACAAATACCTATTGTACAAACATTTTTTTTCTTAAAACTCTATAAAAGCGACCTGACATAACGTGTCACGTGTGGTCTAGTTATTCCAAAAATCTATTTTTCATAACTCTTCAAATCGCATAGAAATTCGCTAACTCCCTGTTTTTTAATAGACCAGCAAAAATTAGCGCCATATAAATCTATCGAAAATGCACGTCTCGCTTGTACGAAAAAAAATTCCTAACAGACTCTCACACTTTACTTGGAATCCGGCACACCGGCGGTCGTTTTAACCAAGTTTGTTGACGCACAAGGTATGACGACATCGAAAGATTCGTGAGGTATCCCTCCAATAGGCTAACAACTTACAGAACATAACTGTTCTCATATACATCTAATAGATAGTCTCTGTTATGGGAAGGAAATGGTGTTGCAAAATTAGATAAGATGCAATAGCGTTGCTACAATAAATTGGTGATGAATCCTTGGGTAACATTCAAGCTAAGAAATAGATGTTGAATGATGTGATAGGTCACGTAGTGTTGCTGTGATGGGAAGACAGGGCAATTTTCAAGTCAAGGAATAGGTGTTGGACGACGGTATGGGCCACGTATCGTTACCATAAACAGAAGAGCCAGGCATGTACATGAGAGAGGGCTGTCTGTCCCTCACAGGCTCGCTCTTCCTGCGACCATCGCGACTTCGGCGGCAAACTAAAACAATGGACAAAACAAGCACTGTTATCACCAAAAAACACACTCCTGCTATCACAAGGTAAATAAAGCCTTTGTGAATCTGAAAGTATTTATCGGATGAATCCTCCAGATTTTGCTCGGCGATTATCTTCGCGTTCTGATCGGTGGAATTGATCCCATTGAAAGTTTCTGCGAGAGAATCGTTGCTTTCCAAAAAGTTGGTGGGAACTGTGGGCTCTGGAGCGGGACTTGGGTCTGATTTCGTCGATGAGGGCTCAACATCTGTTTTAATCTTGATATTCAAGATTTCGTTCTTCTCCAGACAAGATGGCTGTATCGTTTCTTCTCGGATGAATTCCAGGTTATTATCGATGTTCGTTAGGTGATTAGATTCTCCTTCCACGTCCGAAGTGTCTCTACCCCCCTCCACTGTTTCGGCCCCAGCGACCACTACAATCTTGTTGCCGCTGATGTCATTTTCTGTACACTCCAATGCAGCGAGGGCAGACTTTGTGAGGATCAGTTTATTGTTCACCATTTGGTGTGTCTCAGATCCTTCCAAAACCAAAGCTCCGTCCTCGAAGTTCACCGTAGAGTTCACAATGCGCATAGCGACGCTACCTCCCAGTCTTATACCGGACGCTTTCACTGTTCCAATCTCAGAATTTTCGATACTAAACGTCATTTTTTCTTCGCTTGTCAGGCTCAGAGCATTGGATTCCACAACACCAATTCTTGAATTGGTGATCCAAAGCCCGTCGAGTTTCTTTCTCTTCACAGCGTACGCTTCTTTCATGGCGATTTGACAGCAAGTTTCGGAACCCTCTGAAGTTTCCTCCGCCCCTTCAGATAACATAGACCCAAGGTTCACGTTCGTCATGTTTAGATATCTCAGTGTTTTTGCTCGAGGGCGGACCAAGTTGTAAATGTTCAAATGAGTCATTGAAACGTTGACCAAGTCAATGCCGTATTCTTCTACGTCATGGATCATGTCGTAGGGGATGTGCATCAACCTGCTGTTTTTGATTCCCAAGCCTGCAAAACGAGAAAATTCAATCAGGTGAAAATTAAATAGACAATACGAGTATATATTTACTCACTTGTATCGCGAATGTGAGTCACTTGGCTATTGTTGATAATTATATTGTTCATAGTTGATAGTTGCATATCAGGAACGAGGTATAAATGTAGAATATTACTAAGGGACTGAACTTAAGTTATGTTTCTCTTTTTTTAATGCATATCATAGGCCATTACAAACAAATCATGCCCAGGCAACAAATTTGGGGAGAACATTAGAGATGGGTTGAGCAAACAAGAACAGAACACGAAAAGAACACTGACCTGCGAACACAAAGCTGTAGGCTTCAGTAGGGGCCCTCTGGATAGGCCCTCGAGGCAACACAATGTCCCCCACACGCCCCAGATCCATGGCACATGAAGTGTACGATGTCCATCTCGCGACGAACCCTGATGTGACGATGATACCGAGCACGTCCTCCACTCTCACGTACACTTGACGGTTCATGGTCGGTTTGCCTTCGTCAGCAAACACGGCGGTTGACAGGAGCACCAGCTGCAAAATACAGGACAAACCGTGAGATATTTGGCCCGTTTAGGCCTGCTGGTGCTCTCCCCTCACTCTGAGAGGGTTTAAAACCATGAACTCGGATTTTAAATGTCAATATCTTAGTATTTGATTGAACTATCTCCGTGTATTTTCAATTTTAGAGAGAAAAGGATTCCAGGGGTAATGAGTTGTAGCTTTCTCAAAATAGGAATCTGGTTTTGTGGCCCAACTATGTAATATGGTAAAATACTTGTTGCAGGCTAGGACTGATCATTTCTAATCCTTGCTTTGTAAGCTGGATACCTGGACTCTACATCACGACTTAACATTTACGTTTATGGGCCACGGGTAGAAATCTTTAACAACGAATTGATGAGCATGCTAAGAATGTGCAGAGGAAGAATAGGTTATCCCTTGTGTATTAGCATTCCGAAGAAGATAACCATTCTTTTGATTTTGAATATGTATCTATCTTATAAAATGTTAAAGATTAATAAGCCCGAAAAATTGTCGAAGCTATGTACAGTGTTTAGGAACCAAACAAAATTAATCGTCACCTTGATGTCCCTCCGCAGTTTCTTCCTCTGCTCATTAGTCGGTCTTGATCAATAATTTTCGGCTTGCATCTAAAAAATTTTTAAAAAATGTTTTGTATACTAGATACGCGCGGATACCATAAGAGGTTTTGTTTAAAAATACATCGTTCCCCTGATGACGGCTAGAGCTAATCTAGCCGAAAGCTTGGGTCAAAAAATTGAATTTGTCTTTGCTGATCTCAAAAATTTTGAAAAAATTGAAACTTCACTACCAACACGTCCTTTATTTTAACTATTGAGATTTACGTTTATGGAAGGAAATTTACCAATGTTGAATGCTGTTCATTGCAAAGTTATTCGTACACAAAAGCTGGAAAAGTTGATGGTGGCAGCACAAAAAAGTATTGAAAAATACTGATGGATAACAGTTTCACGAATGAACTTCAGCATTATAACGTGAAAAGTGAAAATGGCTGTCGATGTTGACGGCAGAAACACACGTTAGCATCTAATTGATCAAAAAACTTATAAAGAACTTGAATTTCATGTCGAGATCTTCATATTTTTCGCATAGAAAAATAACTGCTGATTAAGTTTTTTCAAGCCTGGTATTTAGTAAGCGTGATAATTTTTTAATGAGCTGTGGAACAAGTCATACATTGTTTAAAAACTCGGAATTAAATCCAGTTCACTGTACGCTTTTGAATAAAATGAAATTGTCACCTGTTCACAGAAGTGAATTATCAACCACCAATTTGTTCTCCAATTGGTGTGTAGCTTCATTTGATTGCTTTTAAAATAGACTGCCGTTCCATGAGATTCTTATAGAATTAGAACACCTTTTTGAGCGCCTTGACATTAAATGTTGAAAATTACATCGTCATTATCATTGAATGAACAATTTTCAATCATTTTATTTCCATAACTTCCATTAAATTCAGTGATGCTAATTTCGATTCAACAACTCAAGCAAACGTAAAAACTTAAAGTTTCCCCAAAACTCATTACAGAGATTTCACGCTACTTCGTTTTCATTAGGCTTGAGATTTTCTGAGATATCAAATTATTTAAAAATTTTTCAGCATTTGCAAATGCTGGGATCTAAAGTTATGTTAAAATACATTATTTCTGACCCATACTTAAACGCGGTCTTCTAGTTAACTCTTGATCAGCAGAATTTCCATCCTGAATCATTTTCTCACGTGAGAAACATTTCTAAACCCATTTATTTTTCATTGTACATAATTATTGAACACAAAGTGCACCACCGTTTCAAATATGTTGTACAAATGCAAATGCTGCGCTCCTCATGTACGAAGAGTGTAATAAATCTAGAGCGGCATCATTGGGTGATATCTTTAATTTTTATGAGCTAACTTCAGTGTCACTAATCATTCAGTTACCTAATCTCTTGAATATATACTATATCCATCCATATTCTAGCTCCTAGTGTTGTATTGACTTATTTCATTTTGTAACGAGTGCTTGAGTTCCAAATATAACTCTCTAATTTGCTATTGATGTTTGATAATATTTCCATGGAGCTGAGCTAGTTCAAACAGTGTGTAAGCGTTGGAATATTTATAAAGCAAGTTAACAAAAACGCGATTTCTCATATATCTTGTGCATGCTTTGAAACTTGATCCCATTTGACTACTCGAGCGAACCTCTGGCACATAACAACTCCATTTTCTGCATCAAGAATGATAAAAATGTTCATTCACATTGCTCTTTGTATTGAAACCGCAAGGTTAGATATGATTTTATTTTAGAGAAGAATACGAATAGGCTCTGAGGTAAAGAAAGGGAATCAATCTTCTTATAAGGAAAGACTTTGATTTGCTGACGCGGTATTTTCACCCGAGTTAAGTAGCTTCTTTGGTGATTATGGGAAACAGATGAGTCAGAAAAGCATACATAGAAACACTCGTGCTTTAAAACATACTTATGCTCCGCTTGCGACAGAGATCAATAATTGCCATGCATACTTCGTACACTGGGAAATTAGAATGGAAAATTGTCTATTGCTGCGCGTCATACAGGCCCAATCGTAAGTCCTTGTTTGTAGGTATAAAAGATAAAATTTAAGGTTTGCACAGTTGTGCGTGACACAGCAAGAGGTATCTAGGGTGAGCAAATTAGGTTAAACATAACTGTACGCCTTAAAATAGCGTTGATGATAGGATGCCCTAGAAGTCGCTGAACTTATTCGGGCCCACAAGTAGCCATACTCAAATGTGCTCATTGCACAACGAACAACCTACTGCTGTATCACTTGTGATAAATAAATGGTATATTCCTCACCTGGCCGCCAGTGTTGTTACACACAACGCGGAATTCATCCGAGTACAGCGTCTTGTTGACGGTGTAGCAATGGCAGGACACCGCGCACTGCAACTCTACGGGCTTCTCTCCATCTTTCGCACTGCGTTTGTCGACGACCGCCGGTGGCGAAACGAAGTCTGTCCCACCACCAGCTGGAGCTATGCTCTCCTTTGGTTCAGTGTCTGGTCCATTATCAACCAAGCTGGGGAACCCTACTACATATGTTATTGGTTCCTCGTCACCGATGGCTTCCAATTTTACTGAGTGAACTTTCGCCATTAGGGAAAGAATGGAAAGGGTGACGAAAAAATTCATGTTCAATTGGTTTGAAAGTATTAAAATTCAGTTAATTTTTGAATGAGCTAACCATCTGCAAAGGTAAAGTTTGGATCAATTTAATGTTTTCGATTGTTTTAGAAATGGTTTGATCTCAAACTTTACCTACAAGTTACAGCGCTAAATCGTCAGGGATTCTTACCAGAATAAAGCCCCAGTTAACGACGCGTGGAGCCCTGACATTGTTCAATATATTATGCTCAATTTCGTCTTAGGTGCTTGTGTCGCTCGAGCGAGATTTTGTTGTTTTTTATTTACGGTAGGAAGTATTTGATTTTGGACCTCAACGTAAATCTTTTTTATTTTTTGAGGGTAGCACAAATTGGAGAACAGAACAAATTCTCTGATTCAAAGTAGGAAAAAGCCCTCCACTTTTGACGATAAACGTATTCTAAATTGAATTAACTAGAATAGTACACAGACTAGTTGTTCTCAACGACACAAAATTGAACTTAAATTGTACTTAAGCTATACAATAGTTATGACTAGTGTCTCACAAGGGTGGAGTCGCACGTGGCACTGCAAGACAGGACGTCTAGAAGGTGTCTCTCTAATCTAAGACACCGGACGCTCAGAAGAAAACTTATCTCGCTTGAGTTTAACTCTGATTACTTTCCCTGTGTCTTGGAGCATATGCCCTTTACTGGTCTCCTGTCGAAATTAATCGTTTACCGTTTCAAACAGAGGATTTGAAGATACTTTCATTCGTTCGAGAGCCTTAGGTATGTATTTATGCATGTGTGCGTGTTAGGTGTATGCACGTGGGTATGTAAGTGTATATATGTACATGTATATTTGCATATTTGTAAGTATTAAACTAGCAACTAGCATTTGAACTACAGATACGGGTCTTTTTTCTGTTCACTCTCAACTTGCAACATTACCTAACTCATCATCTCTTTATTATTGTACAGTATTCACGCAAAAATAAATATAAATTTATTGTGTGATCACCCATTTATGTTGAAATATGATGCTTATCAACTAATGACCGTTATGTTAAAAAATTTTAGTTAGAAAAACAAAATTTGTAATTTTCGTAATTCTCATACATGTTTTTTTTTCCAAGCTTGCTCGAAATTGTATTTCTGAACATCTGCCGAAACAAGCAATTCCAATATTATCACCTGATGTCAAGAAATGCAAAGCATTATGTCATGTACATGTAAACTGTCAAAAGTGTTTCACCCCACAATGAAAATGCATCGTCAATGAAATTAAGTTGTCTCTTATAATTGTAGGTACATGTATCATCAAATGTAGATTAAGCAACATTAGGAATACATTGCCCTCAATCATTTGCTGTCAAATGGTGACATGGGCATTACAATACTCATGTGTGTGCATCAAATAAGTGTATTTACTTTAAGAATTTTAAAACCAACTATGTACCATCTTTTTTGTACCATCTCTTGCAACCACGCACCAAATCGGGGACATTGTCACAAAACGATATAAATCAAATGTTTTATGTAATTTTAAAAACTTAAAAAACTTTTAAAAACTTTTACTCTCAAACATGAAATTCAGTGTGATCGATAACGTGAAATAATAACTTTTCAACAAACAAATTCCCGCGTACAAAGTTTATGATGGCCGACTTTACGAGAAGGCCGTTGATCTCGGCTTGTTTTGCGAACATTTTGCTGCACATGTTCTGGCTGCCGTTTTATCAAAAACAACACTGAACTAAAAATAATCGTTGCCAGTAAAGAAAACAAGGGGTTCCTTGCGAGCGGATTTCTGATCTTGGGGTACCTCACAGAAATACTTTTTGGGAGACTTAATTTTTCGATATCTGTCGCGCCCCTCAACCGGCTTCGGGTAATATTTACACAGATGCAGTGTTGGCAATGGACCTAACACACGTCATCCTGAGTGCTACGTTTGTGACTTCGATTCGTTATGATTATAAAATAATTCATGTAGTGAACTAGGATGAGTCTGCATGAAAAATATGACATAGATTACAAGCCAATTTACCTCTAAGCATGAAGCAATGCTTTAGAGAAGATGTCATAGCGGACGACCGCGGTGGCTGTACAATAACTTCGTATGGTACTTATGTGGCACTCGTACGCCTCGTATTGTTTGTCTATTAGTACGCCTCGTATTGTTTGTCTATTAGTACGCCTCGTATTGTTTGTCTATTAGTAAGCCTCGTATTGTTTGTCTATTAGTACGCCTCTTATTGTTTGCCTATTAGTACGCCTCG
>JACJUY010005037.1:46135-61984 GCA_014220935.1 Platorchestia sp. MABIK
ATCCAGTTTGACAATTCAACTAGTATCAGTTACCATAAAGTTACAGAGCGACTGAGTCAAACAAACATACAAAAATATGTTGCCTGTAGTAAAAAGGTCTCCGCGCTCATTCCCCCAGCAGCCGCGCCTCCCCCATACAGGCTGGAGTGTTCGCTCTTCTCTCATTAGCTCAACGCCCAAGAGGGTCTTTAGAATTAACTGGTGCCGCTTTAACATTTCCAACCCCGCGCTAGTTTGCAGCCGCCGCTGGTGTTTCTTGCTTTGCCTTGCGCTGTTGTGTTCCGGCGTAACCTTTTCCGAATGTTTGTCTTATCTTATTTTCAATTTTATGCGATTTTTTTGTTGTTTACAGAAGAAACAACACTTGAGTTAATTTGATGTATCAGTTTGTGGGAAGCTAACTGTTTTTAGGTTATGGTTGTAGACGCTTGACAAATTTTAATGTGCGCATGATTCTATTCAGTTTTCAATAATTGATTTTATTTTTTCAAACTACTAGTCGGGCAATTAAGTAAAGATTTGTACGTCTATATCAAGATAGTAAAGTGTACGTAGGTAATTTTTATATGAGGCTCAAATAACCTCAATGACGATCATTATCGATTTTTAATCTTGTTCAAATTTTACATCGTAAGGTGATTCTGAACGGCATCTGATACGACTTGATTGACTGAAATTTTGAGGACCTGTTTTTGCTAATGTATCATATTAAATACAAATAATTATGGTTACTGCAGTAATACAGGGCGGCTCATAAGTCACCCTAACATTTTAAAATAGAACATTTTTTCCTGAAATGAGTGTACCTATGAACTATTTTTTATTACATAGTTTAAAGATTGGAATTTTATTCATGTGAATTTTATGACTTTATGACTTTATTTTATTAATGCATGTAAAATAACGTCACGTAAATGGCCTCCATTTTCAGTTTCTCAAACACGAGCTCATTTGTACGGCATTTTCCATGACAGTTCTTAGCTTCTGAGGCTGTGTGGGATGAATTGCCTCCTGTACGTTTGCCTCAAGTTGTCGAATAGTTCGTGGTTTATTTACGTACACCCTCTGTCTCACGTACAAACAAAATTTACTAGCGTACTCTAGAGTTCCAATAATTGAACGCCCATTTGCAAAATAAAATTCAATTCTCTTCACTCTCTCTTCCGTTGTGAATTTATTCATATTTATATATCTAACGACGCAACTTTTTAATTTTGAAAAAAATCAATATTAATTTATTGAGGAATGAATGCTCACGCTGAACATGCTTACGATAAGAACGTTCAAGCAAAAAATGGCCACGCTTAAAAAGCTCACTCTAAAAACGCTGACACTAAAGCGACAACCACAAATATTTCAGTGCTTTTTTCGCGTGCAATCATCAAGTTCATTTAAGAGAACAATTTAGTTCTGGTGCATTTTTAGAACTTTTTAAGACGTTCAAGGTATAATAACATGTTTGCAAAGATGCAAGTACATATAATGCTGTGAGGAGGGAACGCTTACCTTATATTTAGTACAAATAAAAGTTTCCAAATTATTTAGGATTACTGCGATTCGGATGAGAATAGTTCAAAATTATCACCAGTGCAACAGCCACAACAGTTATCACAGTAGAAAAAAGACATTGTTCAATGAATCTTCATCTTTTCGATTCAGATCATTCACGACACTGTCTTGCTTTTGTCTTTTTAATCTTCTTACTAACACAAAAATAAGGACACAACAACAATATATCATGGTACCTAACCCCGTATTTAAATAAGGACACTACAACAATATTTTATCGTAGCATACTCCTTTTTTAAATAAGGACATAACAACAATGTTTTATCGTACTCAACTTCGTATTTAAAAAAGGACAACACTAAAACAATATTTTATCGTACCTAACTTCGTATTTAAATAAGGACACTACAACAAAATTTCATATTGACACTACAAAGACACTACAACAATACTTCGCATTTAAATAAGGACACTACAGCAATATGTAATCGTCCACGTATTGAGTTCTTTCATTGCTCCCTCTGACTGGGACGCATCAAAGTCACGTGCCGAGTACGGTCCCCCTCGCACAGCTCCATAACGGCGAGCCTTGACGACTGAACATGATTGGATTTTCTTATCATTGACACGTACTGGCGCTGTCATGTTCATTGAGACGCTCGCTGCCTCCGTTCTGTGCTCCATGCCTCGAATTCGCCTCTGCCGGACGTTGTGGAACTGCAATTTTGTGGGAGTGTGTCCCGTGGAATTACGAGCAGATATTCCCTTTTATATTCGGCGATTTGAACCCTTCCAATGAAATTGAAATAGGTTTGCCTCGAACAATTATGAGGATGTATTCCTCTTTTCATGCAAGGATTTAGAATTTTTCATTCAAAATGATATATGTTTGCCCCCCCTAGAATTATAAGGATATATTCATTCCCCTTTTAAATTCAAGGATTTAAAATCTACGAATGGAAGTGATGTGCGTACAACTTTCCCATAGAGCAAGGTCTCCAAACTATGGCCTGCGGGCCAAATCCGGCCCGTCACATAATTTCATCCGGCCCGCCAAACAAATCCCTGTGTGGTGGCCTTGAAAAAATAATTATCGTACTACTGGCATCGCTAAATTATTCAAAGCTGGAGCCTGCATATATTTCCCTTCGGCACGCATGAATGTGGGATAATTTGAAAAGTTTGGAGACCCTTGCCATGGAGCATCTCCTAGTAGCGTAGAGCTGGTGTAGGCCGTTGACATAGACCTAAATATTTCGAGGCGTTTTACGAGTGTAATAATGCGTTAAAACTAATTAGTTTCAGCCTCATTTCTTCATTAAACAAAACGAGCTCATCTAGTATCAGTGTTGACGCGAGAAGTTATTCTTTTAACGGCATTCACAAATCACTTTTTAAAAATATATTCTTAAGATTGAATTTTCAATAGGATTCTTATTCCTTCAATATGATTTTTTTATAACATTCAGAAAGACAATCATTTTTGCCATTTCTGCTGCCTCGTTTCAGAGGTGTGTCCTAGAACTGTAACTTAGCACCACGCATTCGAATTACAACTCGATTGAGTATTTTCAAACCGACATTGAAGTTTACACACGTAAGAACTTCCCTTTCCATGATTTTTACTCAAAATCATTTTGTTGAATCACAATTTGGTATATATAGTTTTTAACATTGCTCCCTGAAATTCTAAATTACGGTAAAATCGAGTTTTAGTTGAAAAGCATTCACTTCTGCGAGGTCAACTTGAATGCAGTACATATTTTTTTTTTAAATATCCGTTCCATCTTTTGGGAACCGAAAGAGACAATTTTAATCCTCAACCTTAATCAAAATTGTTGAACATACGCGTAATAACTTTGTTGGATTCCAAGCTCATCAGAGGCAGAAAAAAGTAAAAAATTAGCTTGAATAACCCATCCAACCGCTAATATTTAATGTATCAAGAGGGTGAACATTTTGCCATTCGAACTATCTGGTTGACTTATCCAGTAAAGTCACTTTAACGAAGGGAAATCAATCGTTCATAAGTCTTCTTTTGAGTGTGTTCTGTACCCTGCACTCTCGAATGATTGCCGTTATTCCACTTCATCAGACTTTTAATGTTTATCTGCTATTTTCTCCAACTTTTCAACTTTATGAAATAGTTCAAGTTCATCACGTGTGAGAGTAAGAATAATTTCACTCAACAGTTTTGTATTGAAGCACCAGTGTTTCAATAAAAAAGTATTGAGTGAATTTCATCTTACTTCAACACGTGATGACTTGAACTGTTTATCTGTTCTATTCTGCACCATTCAGAATTGAGTTTTTCAAAAAACAAACAATTTTTAAACCCATGAAGAATTTAAACCATCTCATCTCTCTATACTTCAAAGATCTGACGTAGCTTAGCAAAAAGGTTCATTCGCTGAGTAAGCTTTAGTGCGTTGCTGAAACACCTGACCGTTGAAAACCTTTCAATTTTATTTGTGGCAATGTATTTATAATTAATCCTTTTCATTCAATTGAGTGGAAAATCTCCCCATTAAATTACGAACAAGTTCACCCTCACGTTATCCTCTCCGAGAGAATGACTTAAACATTTGAATGAGGATCCATGGTAAGAACATGTAAGAACATGTATTTACACACATGCAAGTACATGTATTTATGTACACACATGTAAGAACATGTATGTATGAACATGTATAATCTACAAGTGTGTATAATAACCTATAAAGATTCCATAGATTATTGTCTTAAAGCTCATACTTGTTAATATCCACGAAATGAAATCATGAACCTATTTTTTGAGCACTTAATTGTTTTTTATAACTCCCAGACTAACTTTTTCGTCGTCTGCAGGCATGTTTTTCGCCGCCCAAGAAATTAAATCGCTTGGGCAGCGAAAAACATGCATGATCAGGTGAAAAAGTTTGACTGGGCTTAGAACGAATATGAAGAAGAGAAACAAGATATCTTCAAAGTACCGAAAACGTTACGCGGAAAATGATCTCAAATAGTTCTCCATGTGAATACCTTTGTTGATTACGAGAAATGTTTTCTATTCGTCTCTATTTGCAAAGGCTTATTTCTTTTTTTTTCAGGTAAGATCTAGAAACATTGCTTGGTTTACACACAAAAAGAAAGTCCTGTTGCGTTTGGCTCAGCAAAGCGCCAGAAAGTCTACGGGGGGAGGAGCGATGGTTTCAGCCGCGCCGGCGTCAGGGAGGCTCCGTTCATTTCTGCCTCGAAGAAGATCATCGCTGGCGCCTTCTCTGTAGTATCAGTCTTGAAAAAATACCGAGAAAAACATTCTGTCGGCGCCGCAATTTCTCTCACCATCCCCTCCCCCATCACATGCTTTCCCCCGCTTATTTTCTTTGAAGATACGAACATCGAAAGTGAAGTAACTTACACATGTTTCAATTTCAGAAATAATAAAGGACCGAACATTCCTGTGTTAGCTTATTCCAAAACCTGGAGTATCTTCAGACAAAATGATCACTTTCAGAACGACTCTAGACTCAAGAAAGACAAACGCCCTGGCGCCAGAAGTTCTGTGTCCACCGACGTAGAAAACTGGGTCGATGCAGTCAACAGCTGCTGCGGTACTGCGGGGAGACAGAGACGTCCATCCTGGTACTTTTGTGGGATGAGATGCTCATGCTACGGAGTTACTGTTGCGTTGTTCTGAAAGGACATGAATTCCTCTTTCATTTGGAGCGGAAAATGGAGTTCTCATTACCGGAAATTTTTGGGCCCTTCTGTTGGCACAATTATGAGGAAAATTCGTACGAAAATCAAACTGCCTGTGTGCTTTGTACCTATGGTTAACTCTCAAGTGCTCCAAGAATCATATTGATTACAAGAGTCATGTACTCAATGGCAGTGCTCAAACACTTTATTTCTTGACGAATTTCTGCCCTAATGCAGTTTTTGAAGTTCACCATAGAGTGGCAGTTCCGTTCCTACGGTTATGTCAGCGCCAGCCCAACGGCAGTGGTCGTATTGACGGTAAAACTAATAATAAATTTTGACGATTGATGGTTAAGGTTTGACTGTGCTCATGTTGAATCATGCAGATAGTTAATAATGTTGCACCCTTTGGAATTTATAGTTGCAAAATAGGATTATTTGCATGCTCAGTTTCGACGTTGCAGAATTAACGATATATTTGATCAATCTATTGACATGCTCGTTAACTATAGCAGCTCTGTAGCTTATTTGGCCCATAATGCTAATATTGTTTACTGTTAAATGTTTAGTTTAACTCTGACATAATCCTTATAACTATGTATTGCATATATGTGTCTTGTTTACATTTTTAAAAGCATTCTAATGTTACCAATCGGTCTCAGAGGTTGATCACAACGGCATCTGATTTACAAAAAACGCTATAATCCTTACAGAAGACCTATTCTTAATGTAATGCTGGCAAAAAATTTTCGAAGTTCAATGTCTGTAAATCCTGACACCTAATCTTAAAATTTTTTAGTAAATGCACAAAACGAAGAACACACAAGCACGTCTCCACTCAAGTTTTAAAACTCTCAAAACCAAAATGTTAGAAGTTGTACGAAATGGAATCTGAAGGATCCACAGAAAATTTATAAATACTGAATTCACTCGATGTTTAGTCGCACTTATATTCCTGAAAGCATTTGGCAACTGGAAAAAATGTTAGCATTTTGAAGATTAATCGCGACTTTATACACGATATGATCATAAAAAGGAGAAGCGAAAAAATTTCGAAGCTGATTTACAGTTATTCGCTCAAAACGATGCGATAATTGAAAGCATAGCGTTAAATATGAGAGTTTAGTAGCAGAATCGTTATAAGACAGAATCTAATACAGCCTGTTTGACTGGATTGTCTCAAAAACGTGCGCTGCAAGTTTAGAACGAGGTGGCAAGGGTGCATGATACTCACACGCTATTCCTGGGGAGATTCCTTCATACCAAGTAGCCAAAGTTCGATAATCAGACGTAGCTTGTCAGCAAACACAATGTCGTTAAGAATTACGAATGAGAGGGTATCCAGGAAAGGGATAAGGTCTCGTTTTCACAAACCTCCAACTTTATAGAAGATCAAGGAGATCATTGGGATCCATCTGAAGAAATTACTACGAAATTAAACAGATCAACTGTCTGGGAGAAAATGAGAGTCTGTGTTTCCTGGAAGCAGCCTAGAGCGAGCGACCATCTCGTGGATCAGGCCTCAATAAACGTCACTCTGACTTGCTGCAGCCGGAAAATGATGCTCTCCAGTGCAGGCAAGAAGACGTGGGAAATGTGGCTTGCAAGTTGTGGTTCTGAACGTTGGCACATGCAACATATGTTGTAGTTCTCCTTTTGCATTGAGAGGTTGACAGGGGAGTTTTCATGTAAAGATAGCACTCTCTTTCACTTTAAAATCGATCATCGATTTAAATGAAATTGTCCGATGAAATGCAATTACAGTCAATCCTGGAGTTAACTTACGTTTTCTAGCGCAAACCTTAAATTATGGATACAAATAAGGGGTTTGCTTTTTGCAAATTCGAATTTTAAATATCCGTTATAGCGTACACGTCTTTAATGAGATCGTTATTTTATTTAAGAAAGTCAATGAATGAAATGATCTCATTAAATGCGTGTATCTTGGCACTTTTATTTCTAACCCTCAACTTATATAGATTAAAATTAGTTGTATATAATCCACGTTATTAGCAGCTTGAATTAAACATGCATCGTATTGGTTGCAAAACTGGAACTCATTTTCATCCTTGTAAGACATGATTTGCTCAAGATGCAGCCGAAAAAATTGATCCACGACTGCAGTTATCAAAATCAGAAAGTCAATTATTATAATAGTGGTTTCCTGAATAAAACGAATTATGAAAGGTTTCCTTCGCTAAATCGAACATGCCTTCTAGTATAATGGGCTAAGTTCTTGCACTAAATTTTGAGGTGCCATTCGAACTGGTTTTGTTTAAAAATAATGGCCATTTTAGAGCTCGAAAACGTTTTCCGAAAGTTGGCTCTCTGTTCTCAGGTTAAGTTCGTACTAAAATGCTCAGCAAATCGATGTAGGAACGATGCTCGCAATGATATTCTATGCCTAAAATTGTTGCACTGTGCTTCACGCAGGGAAAAGAGAAAGGACAATGCAAAGTAAGTATGATTTTCACAAATGATTTTGTGCAAAAAATAAAAACTCAAGTTTTTTTGGCACTGACAAGAATGTTGAAACTAAATCTTGAAAATTAAAAGACCAGTAACAATGAAGGAATGTTGTTGACGGTCATTTAAATTCCAAATAATCGAACAGAAAAGTGAAACGTTACAAATTTCACATCCATATGATTCAAAACTTAAGGGTCGCTGGATAACGACCTTTCAAGTTCACAAATTCATGAACAATTAAAATTTCCAGCACACACGATTAAAAAATTCAACGTAATTGGAAAATTTCCTCTCAATTTCAAATTCAAGAATTATCACAAATTTCGAGAACATGTGATTCAAAAACTCACAGGTCACTGGAAAACTACGTCTGAGTTTTACAGATTCATGAAATATTCATCTCAGACGAGACTGGAAGTCGGTAGGATCCACATGATCTTTTGGATCGGTTTCCAGATCCGGCTCGTAACGATCAGCGCGCGTACAGTTGGCGTGGTCATGAAGGCGATGTCAAGCCATTGACTTGCAATCGAAGGCGCTGGAATTTGACGGCTCTTTTTATCGCTCCTTCTGAAGAAGGAATTGATGTCGTAAAGATAGACCTGGTTTGAACTTGCGTTCTTTAAAAGCAGTGTTTGAGGAAACTCCTATTCGGGTGACAACTCTTGGCTTGGGTTGGTGTTCTAATGTATTCCAATGCGTTTTTCCTTCGTAAATCGTGGTAATCTAGAATATGAGTATGAGCTCTATTTGATATTTAAGGAAATTGAGGCTAGTAATTTGGTTTGTTTCGGAGAAGAAGCTTTTTCCGGAGAAACTGCCATTGTTGCTCAAAAATTCCGAGCTACTTGAGAAATATTTGAACGAAAATTCAATACGAGCTTAAAATCTTAGGTAGTAGCGAGTTTTTGTATGAACTGGGGAAGAACAAATTTTTCTATTTTTTAACACTTCACGAAAGGTATTGAAAGTTTTGAAGCAGGATCTTATAAATCTGAATAACAAGTTTATTGATAATTGGAACGTTAGTCTGAATTACTGACGAAATTAAAATTACAAATAAGGCCAAATTTTTGAGAAAAGAACCGGCAAAAAACAGGACTTTTCATCGCCCAGCGTAAAATCAACCCGCCAAGATTGGAGTCACACAAACGATCCATTAAATTGCTGGCTGAGCACTCCTGAATTTTATGAATCCGAGAACAAGCTTTGAAAGCCAGATTGCGATTGTCGTTCTTGATGGTTGCGATGATGGTAAAAGTCATCGTAATTGTTTCTAGATCGAAATCTATTTTCAAGTTAGTTTGAATATCATACGAAAGGTCAGATGTAAATGTAGTGATCTCGACTACTTTTAGACCACTCATTTTTGGGAGGTGAATGTAAATACTGTTATACTGTAGCAGAACTTTTTCTCACAGATGAATGTTGAATGAGCTCGTGTTTAAACGAGGTGAGTCATTTCTACAAATTTGTATGAGAAGGACAGGTTTTCCGACACCTAGTTACTCTCTCATCATTCAATTATGCTGTGAAAAAGTTACATTTTTTTTCATCATGAGTATGCGCAATACTTAGAAATTGGCTGTGATATTTTAGATTTTATTTTTTATAGAAAATTGGTTACTCTTGCAGACCCTAGATGAAGCATGCTAGAAAAACATATTTTCTGTTATGAAAAATAATAAGGACGCCAAAAAAATTTACAATGTAATAAATAAAAGGCAGCAAATGACAAGGAACCAATGCAAAGCAGTTTGTTTTTGATATGATAAATTTTTTAGCCCATGATTTTATGTGTGGGAGTTGCAAGAATTTTCCTTTTTGAGGCTGTAATGATATGGTGCTGTTAGTGTGAGCTTAGGAGAGTTGTTAAAAATGGAATCTCGTATAAAGTTTTAGTTGATTAAATAATCTTTACTCAGATTTTCTCACACCCTGAGTAAGGTTGGAATCCACTTCACTTATGTTTCACCTCCCTTCATAAAACCAAAGGAAAATTAAAGTTTGTATTGGGTTAATTATATGAAAGTGGAGTGACTTCTGGTCCTTTCTTCGTTTGTCAGCCTGTTGGCTTGGTTGCATTGGCTTCCGCTACGCTTCCTAAGTTTATTGCTAATTAATTAACTAGGTAAACATTGGTGAAATAATGCCCTATTTGAGCTCCCTAATGGTTGATAATATAGCTCATTTATTACTTTACATCAACATGATGATTAAATGCAAATTACTATCATTCACATATACAACGAGTGAACAATAAAGTAGAGGGTAAATTTCTTCGACGCTTCAGTCAGCATGTAACTCATTAGACAAAGAATATAGGTAATAGAATGTTCATGGTCCAGTCATCTTCACAAATTTACTATTATATTTTTAGCATTAATAAACGAAAAATTACAAAGAAAACGAAACGAAGGCGAATTGAAGGGCAACTATAGGAATTTCGGCAGCCTCATGGATATTGGCCGAGATCTGGATGGGGTCTTTGGAACAACGGCCCTGAAGAAATTTATCGATATTCATAAAAGAGATAAGGACTGGGGACCGTTTCCCAGCTCCTGATAAGGACTTGGGCTGCAATTGCAGCTCCACATCGATTCCTGTGCTTGTTTCTGCGACCCAAGTTTGGTCTTTTCTGCAGAAGTTGTGAGGGAAAAATCATTACGTTTTAGGATCTGCTGAAATACATCTTTTTTCGCCAGAGTTTATTTTTCTAACATATTTGTATATGCATTTTTCGATGACTCTATAATTATGTCTTTCATCCATTAACTTTGGAGACCACACCGCGTTTTTCGTTCGTTCCTATTTAAGGCTCTATCCTGTTTCTCTCAGTTCTTGTCAAGCGCACCGACACAATCTGTAATTTATAAAAATAACTTTGATGAAAATATATTGCTATTCCGGGCTTTTGTTCTGGAAAGTAAATTTTTAAATTCTTTGTAAAATCTTACTACGAGTATAATGGCAAATTTTTTCATCTGAATAACACTCTCTATGTAGTGCGTGAGACATGACTAAAAGTGAGTTATTAATCATAATCAAAATAAACGTTGAACTTACAGTTACTCTGTAAAATAATACTGCACTATTATTTATTACTTCTTCTTTGTTGATTCATGTTCACTCGGAAAGCTGAATCAATTATCAACAATACAATAAGAGCTGTATTACTGTACATATAATCCATATGTAAAACGCTAATAGGAGAGCTCTCTTCAAATATTTTAGCACCTTCTCCTCGAATCTTATTGTTTAGAATTGAGAAATATAAATACAATCCCATGGACATTTGGTGACACGTTATTCCCGACCTTGTCTGAAGGGTTATAGCGATCTATTTATCACAAGCTCGTACATTGCTACGATAAAGTAACCTTCATGTTCAACAGTCAACAATATCAGCCATGTAGGCCTACTGAGCTGAAAGGTTTCTGAACAAACAGAAACCTCTAAGAAACTTGTCAGGAGAAGAACAAATTCTGGCACTAAAAAGTGACAAAAGTTCTCGACTTATTTTCCAAGCTTAGAATTACTTTCGCATTTGACACAATCATCCAAAATATATCTCAAATTGTGGTTAGCAGAATATTCACACTTAAAATCATTTTCTGATCGATTTTAGTACTCAAATGGGACGATTTACGGGTGCTTGAAGAACGAGTTTTGGCTTTCAGTAGCCTTTAATTTCTGAAGATTTTGTGTTTTTTGAACAAGAAAAAACGAGTTTCTTTGTCTCGTTGCGGTTTGTGTGGTAAATTCTATCACGCCTACCTCATGTACAAGCGAGGGTAGCACCGCAACTGCACAGGTTAGAAGGACAAAGAGTAGCTACTTACGAAAGGATCGTTGAACAATTTACGACGTTGTTTTACGACCACTCTTTTTATTTACTCAAGCCATTACCATGAATTTTTAAGTTCGTTTAAAATTTGTTTTACAGCGCTCATCATTCGATGGAAACTTCGTCTAATGATACATACATACACATGAGACATAAATGTATATTTATATATGTAAGATATATAAATGAATATGTATGTATATATGTATGAAAACTTGATCAAAACTTACACATGCTGATATATACCAGTAAAGTACATCTGGCGCGGCCTACTTAACACAAAACCTTTCGCAGCCAGCTGTACCCGCTGAGTAAAAAAGTTGTGATAAAGTGTGTTTGTAGATATTCAGATGTCTTATGACGATGTCATATGTGAAGACAACATCGGAGGTCTTATTTCTTCTGACTGTTGGGCAGTTGCTTCTCTAGAGAGCGTTAGTGAATGGTTGATGATTTTACGCTTTCTATATTGGGTAAAATTTGAAGCTGGATCAATTAAAAATGGTATTGGTAAGCGACGATTGTTTTTCCATATCAGGAAAAATTTAATTGAAGATAGGTCAATAAAAAATTGTACGTACTCATGAGTTGCGACTTTTTTTCAGCGAGTTTTCATGAAGGCCTACGGAGAGGCATGCGCACATTATTTTTAGATCCATGAAATGTGCTTAAATTCGAAACAGAAGTTAGTATAGATATTAAAACTCAAGAAATATTTTAATAAGTCCAAATGTAACTAAACTCAAGATAAAATACCAATTTAATATGACAGCTAGTTAAAACGAATTATATTCAACAATTTAAAACAATCTCTCTCCATAATGAGTCACCTACCTAGACGCTAGAGAAGTGAGGCAAAGTAAGCAAATCTAGGGTGTCTGACAGGGGCATCCCATGTGTTTTTTTCTTCTTTTCTTATTTTGATGTTTCCAGTCTGCGTGGAACTGGAACTCGCTTCGTTCCAGCGTCCGCGTCTGGAGTTCAGGTGTCAGTGCCGTGCGAGGCTCCGTGGAGTGAGTGTGTGTGTGCGTCAGACTCGTGACACCAAACGTTGCGGGTGTGCGGAGCACGTTTGGTTGGAGGTGTTACGTCAGTGTCGAATTCGTTCTGTCACTTGACACAGTTATGTTAGTTCGTTCATTTCAGCGTCTTTTGTCGTAGGGGAATGTTTCAAGGTTCGTCGTAACATATTTGTATCCAGCCTCAAACTAGCGTTTCTCAGTGTTGTGATATGCTGTAATTCAACAGCGACTTGACATGCAAATAGCATTTTCCCATCGTCTGTCCGCCGGGGCAGAGTGACGAGCTGAACTGGGGTACGGGGACGTGATTGGTCAATTGGTCAACCGCACACTGACCAATGGTAGGCATCTAATTTGTACTTCTTACCTGCATCTCACAAGTATTAGCTATTTCCAATAACAATTGGGAAGTGGATGAAGTAGCTGAAAATAGATGGAATATCGAAAAAATAAATGAATTTGCAAACAAACAAAAAGAGTGATGCTTAGTTCCACATTTAAATTCTTTTCCAGCTCACTCAGTACTCGTCGAATTAACTTTTCAATGGGAAATTAACCATTATTTTCCTCGTATTGTGAAGCCTAGCGTTGTATTACACTGTAGATCTGAACATTGGTGGAAATATTTGACTTTCTGTCCTTTTTTTCTTCTCAAAATCAAAAGGCTAATAATTTCATAAATGAGAATAGGAACAAATAATGTAAGGCAAAACCCTTTATTGTGTTCTGTAGTAGTTACCGCGCCGGTCTTTATGTGGTCGGTAGACGCAATCTTCTCGGTTGCATGTGTGCTGCTGTCTTGTGTAGAACGCGTACTTCAACACACGGTCATTATGGAGTTTAATGCGCTCACGGAAATTAAAAATTCTGTTCCGAAGAATCACTGTAGGAATCCGTTTAAAAACGTTTTACATGAATGACATTCTGCTCGCTGATGCGTTGTTTTCGGGATAAAACAATAATTACGTTCTGATAGGAATAACATTATATGGTCGGCTGCTTAGTCGCCGCATTGTTGGGTCACGCACACTCCTTTGGCGGAAAAGAGTTTGGGTAAGTTAAGGCAAGCTATTTTAGGTTGATTTGATTTTTTAGGTTAGTTTATTTAACTAACCTAACATAACCTACCCTAACCTCACTCATCGTTACGTCAATACCATATTACAGCACATTTACGTGTCCGTTCCTTCACTTTCATCTTCGACGTTCCTATAACTTCAAAGTTGAATAATTCGAAAATTACGCATCGGCGAGCAGAATGTCATTCATGTAAAACGTTTTTAAATGTGTTCCTTTAGTGATTCTTTGGAACAGAATTTTTAATTTCTGTGAGCGCATACAACTCCATAACGATCCAACGTACATATGCAGTATATTCTGCATACAGTACTATACATATTAAACATATTTTCATGAACATATTTGTATAGGCCCTATTTATGTTGTTTTGGCATATAAATGTATGTATAAATACTTAAATTTAAATATATATATCTATTCGCAATGGTTTTGAATAACACATAATATGCATGTGTAATATGTAACTATCATGTGGTGACCATGTATTCAGTTTAAAATGAGATTAATGTAAATGAATGATCAGTTCGCGCATCTTGATTTTAGGAAATGATGAAATCGCCTCGTTATTATTTTTTTGCTTTATTGAAAATCTTGCCCAATGGACGATTTTGCGTAATCGATGGATTGACACAACTTATTGCTTAG
This sequence comes from Platorchestia sp. MABIK, assembly GCA_014220935.1. Lineage (NCBI taxonomy): Eukaryota > Metazoa > Arthropoda > Malacostraca > Amphipoda > Talitridae > Platorchestia > Platorchestia sp. MABIK. The sequence continues at coordinate 60,389 of JACJUY010005037.1, forward strand.
CACAAGTGCTGGTTAATTAATGCCACCAGTAATGTATTCCACACGGAACTCGCTTGGCGAAGTTTGATGCAAGAAGGATTCTTATGATGTGGGTATTAGATGTTATTTCAAGTCTTCCTAACCGCAACAAAGGCGTTCCAAAAGAGGGGAAGGAGGAAGGCATCATTCATTGTGGAGATAAGGGAACGCGGAATATATGCAGGAGGGGCATAGGAACAGTCAGTTAAGGAAAAAGTTCATGAAACAAGATAACATTTGAAGAAAGAAGTAGTAGGTGCTGAAAAACGGGACAGCAGAGAAGCGAAAAAAGGTGATCCTTGACAAAAAGACATTTTATTTCAACATAAAGAAGGCCTGCCAAACTCTCAGCTCGGGACCTCATATATTCCCCCTGGTAGGGCTAATTCCCATAGATTCAATAGTTGTATCCCCCTGAGGGGAAAGGCTGCGGCGTTAGGGACATTATCCTCCGAAAATATGCTTTAGTTTTCATCTTATATTCAGCATTTACAAATTCCTTTTTCATCATAAATTCGGAATTGTCGCATCTTCGTTTTCGCCCCTCATTCAGCGCTTGTCCTTCTTTGGTTCTGAGCAATAATTGGTATGGTAACTCGTTCACTTCTAGTCTCAGGGAATGTTGCAAAGATTAATTCCTCAAGTTTTCATTTTTACTGAACTATTTTAATCGGTCAATTTTGAACTTCCCTGAATTTCCACTCATTGATGATGATATTTTATTTCCATTGAATCGTTATACTTCTATTGCTGTGGAAATAAATTTAGACTTAAGTTTCAGTACGGAAATATTCGTTATCAATGAAATATCTAGCTGCTAAAGATTAGTTTAAATCAAGAAAAAAAGTTATTGAATTTATTTGAAAGTTTGTATTAATGAATTTATGTAAAAATTTGTATTTATGAAATTATGTAAAAACTTTTGGTCGTGAATTCGAAATTTATCTTCCGTTTCATTATTTTTTTGCATTTTTACAGATGTAGTTTTACTTTGTGAACATCCCTCCGAGTGCGAGATATGCAATGAACAATTCATATACTTTTGTGGCCTATCATATATTTCTATGAGAAATAAGCGCTTTTTGCTGAGCTAGCAAATCCACAAATTAAAATTTACAATAGAAAATTGTCTCGAATTGTGAAAAAGTGAAGTGAATAGAAAGTAATTTGATAGACTTTCAAAAAGTGATTATTGAAATGGTGCAGTTTTGCTCTTTTTTCAGTTTCTGAAATCGGTGATGTTTTGTTGAATTCATTTGGAATTTCAAGGAAACGCGTGAAGTCTCCCTGAAAATTTTAGATCTAACATGTCCACGCCATGAGGACTATGTTGACTTGACAGTCTCATGTTCATGTTGACCGCCTGAAGTCTATGTTGCATGTGTTGCACTTTGCTTACAGACCAAACACTGTGTTGACAGACCAAACACTGTGTTGACAGACCAAACACTGTGTTGACAGACCAAACACTGTGTTGACAGACCAAACGCTGTGTTGACAGACCAAACGCTGTGTTGACAGACCAAACGCTGTGTTGACTGACCAAACACTGTGTTGACAGATCAAACACTGTGTTGA
>JACJUY010005038.1:14682-40486 GCA_014220935.1 Platorchestia sp. MABIK
TATTGCAACTATTCAGGTTTATCAGAACGAGAGTCAACAGGCGACCTGCAATTTTGAGATCCAAATTTGAAGGAAATTGAGCCTTTGATTTGTGAAGCCGCTCTCGCACCGCCTGATGCAGTGATTGCTGTTCTTCTGTGATGCCTAGAATGAATTCCAGCTTAGTAAACGTTGGTTGCATTGAAGAGGCTGTGTCGGAGCAGACATCAAAGCTGGTACCGTTGGGATTGCGTCTCAATACGCAGCTGCGGAAGTTCCATTTTTGGAAGGTCATATGACGTTTTCTCGTCAAGTAAAGATGAGAGTACGGTTAAAATAGATAAAATAGTATAATCGTGGAGGCAGGGTATATGCTACAGTCAGGTTGTAGAAGAGCATCAGCCTGTCTCCCAAGTTTAATTTCCAATCCTCAGCAATGCGCGATTTTCGGTGATGAATTTTCAAAATTTCGAATTTAGTCAAAGATTGGCGAAATCAGCTGCTGTGATTGCACTGATTTAAAATTTTAGCAGTTCACAGAAGATAATTAAATTGATGAAGGCTACATACTTTGAAAGCTCTTGTAGCCCTACACAGTCAATTGCGGCCTATTCTAATCATTTATTTGTAGCAAATCTTGGACTGACTCAAGAACATTTCCTTAGAAGGCTACTTTTCTCCAATGCTCAATCGAAAGCAGCGCAAAACTTATATTCTCTTTATTTTTTGTTAGCCAACTCCATTTCCCGCTGGTAAATTCTTAGAGAAGTGAGCAATTCTCGGCCAAACTTCATGAGTGAATTCGCCTCCCAGGATGGAGATAAGAAAAGCAGGTCTATGAGCGTAGGAAAGAAGATCTAGAACAGAAAAAAACTGCATTTGTAACGGACGATCCATAACGACAGGAAATCAACCAACATGTATGAGTTGCACGGATGTGCCAGTGATACAAATCGACCTCTCCACTGCAGGCCTACGGACAAACTCCCTAAAAGAAATACAAGCCTTCGATATTCTCTCAAAAACACTGTTCATATTGCTTATACGGAATACTCTCCAGCAGAGCGGCAATTAAATTGCAGTCTGAAAGCTATTAAGGTGTGAGATTGCGTAGGCTTTGAAGGCAGTGCAGTACGAAACTACACACGATGTAGGACCATTTTTCTTCCGGTGTTTTGCAGTTAGAGTAAAACATCATCAATCATTGATTCAAAAACACTAAGTGACTTTATGCTTTAACTCCTTCGCTGAACTTCTTCTGGCCCACAGGTAGCTATACTCAAATTTGACCATAATTGTACTAGACTTAAGAAACAATCTACCTCTGTATCACTTGTGATAAATAAATTGTTTAAATTGTTTATGCACCTCCAGTAAGAACTTTTCTCCTTTTTCCTTTCAAATATCGGAACAATTTAGAAATGTTTCTAATCTTTTAACCTGTTGTAGGGCGGGCGCATCGTCGTGCCTAAACAGCCTTGGACTTGAAAGCGAAGGCCGAAGGCAGTCAGGGCCTTTGTTACGACATGCATCGTCCCTGAAATGCACACACATGCAGCAGGATGGCTCTTACACATGCACCAGATTCGTCAGGAAAACTTTGTGGAGAAAAAAGTGCTGCATAAAGCTTAAGTACAACGTGTCCGACATCGATTGGGCGGCTGCAAGCCTAAAGCCCAGGACTCGACTCCATGCAAGCTTCACTGCGACCAGCCAGCACGTATTTGTTTGGTTTTGGTCTTCCAATCGTGAGCCGGAGCAAGAGAGATCGTTTTCAATTGTCTTGGGGGTTTTGCTACTCCAAGTGTTTCCTAATTTTTTTCATATTGGAAGTGATACCTTCTTTGGTTTTCATTTGAACTAGTTTCAGGGTACATCAAAATATGAATATTGAGCTAACGAGGTTTGTGTCCCAAGGGATGGCCTAAATCAACCTGGTTACCCAGGATATGCAATGTTTATATGCCTACCATTAATAACGGCAATGTTTATATGTCTACCATTAATAACGGCAATGTTTATATGCCTACCATCAATAACGGCAATGTTTATATGTCTACCATTAATAACGGCCATATTTATATGCCTACCATTAATAACGGCAATGTTAATATGCCTACTATTAATAACGGCAATGTTTATATGCCTACCATTAATAACGGCAATGTTCATATGCCTACCATCAATAACGGCAATGTTTATATGCCTACCATTAATAACAGCGAGTTTTACCTGACAAAGAGTAATATTTTGGTTTCCTTTCTAACTTCACAACCTGGAGGAATTTTTCTATTTCATAACACGTTAAAACACGAAGAGAATTGCTTATCAAATTTACTAAAACGCTCGCATCTGAGAACTTCTTCAAATCGTGATAAAACTTCTTCGCGTGCGGATGTAAGAAAATTTTGGTGTTCTTAATTGAGTGCTGCTTTCAATTATTTCTTCAAAATTATCTTCACGCGTCTTTTCACGCGTCTTCACGCGTCTTTTCACGCGTGATGAACTACAAAAATCTTTCGGTTTCTTAGTAGTGAAAATACTACTTTTCAAAAACCTCATGAAATATCGGTTTCATTTTTTGAACTGTTGAAGATATGAAGATAGAATATTTTCAACGCTAAGAACGGTTATTATTAAAAAGAGAAGTTACATTACAAAAAAATTTGCACTCAAGATACGCAAAAGTTTTCCTATCCCTCATAGCGATTTAAAATGGTTGCGTTACACATGGGTTCTACAGTTAATAACTGAGTCAGTAAGATTATCTTCACGTAATTATAAAAAATTATCAACAAATATTCCTAGATATTATTCCTCGCCACAAAGTCTCAAGACGCAATGACACTCCCCAAATCTTCTTAAATATTCCTACAATTGACAAGTTGAGGTCACAAGTCATAGTCGCACCCGTACACAAATTTTAGTCTACATCAGCTAAAGTTAAATCATGATGCAAAGAAAAGTTGCTCATAAAATTCTCCGTATTTTATGTACATTTGAACAATTGCCCATTTTTGCTTTGAGCACGACATGCTTCACCTCAACAACAGATGGAATTCTGATGGAATTATGCTACGAGAGGCTGTCAAAAAATCCAGCCGGTGACGCGACGCGTTGTGCCACATTTGGGTTTTTCCACATCCCATTTAAGGTGAAGTCTTTGGAATTAGTGAATGAAGACCACTCAGTTCTGACGATATCTACAGTATTGTCGACTGCAGACATCGTGAATTTCATAAAAGCGCAATAGGTTATACGTGTTGTTCAACACATAGACTACGTATTGGAACATTTGTGTTCCGATCCGCGAATTACTCATTTACGGATCGGTATAAATGAATATCATTTGAATTATTTCAATACCTTTTCTAGGATATATTTTAGCGTACGAGGTAACATATACTATCGCACAGTGGTATTTTTTACACTTCTTAGAAAGGATAAAAATGTATTGGAGCAGTACAACCATTTTTTCAACTCTGCTACTTAAGAGCAAATGCAGTCACCATGTTACCCAGACATGGCAATGGTGATGTGTTGTGGGGCCGAAATACACGTTTGCATGCGTGCTGGTGTCAATGACTTGTTCCTAGAACTGACGTACCAGAGAATGTCGCTTTTCAAGTTCCTCATTTTTTCTTATCGCACTCAACTTACACGTGGGAGACTTCAGCGCGCGCGACGCATGAAATCATCAAAGCAAAACAAGATATTGTGCGGCTCTGAGAACTTAAATTACGGTAAAATAACTTCTTTCCTTTTTAGATTATTTTAAATATTAAATTTAAGCGTATGCGAACTCTCGGGATACACGCATTCAGTCATTATGACATTAAACAAGATACAAGCTCTCACACACTAAAAGCACATCATGCTTATATAATGATCATGCTACACCGAGTGCGAGCACTCAGAACACAAGCATTTCACAGCTTATCTATTGGCATCTATACAAATGGTGAAATCTCCCCATCTGTGAACAATCAAAACAAAAGTATTTCATGCACACACAACGAGGCATCCAATCCAGGCCTCCGTAAACATCTACGCCAATAGTGAAGTCTCCCAACCTGTGAACAACCATATGCATAACAAATGCGCTCCATTCACGCGCAACGAAACGTTCATCCAGTGCTGTCAAAGTTTGGGGCAGCAAGCACTCACTCCAGACCCAAGTTCGGCCAAAGTTTGGGGCTGCAAGCACTCACTCCAGACCCAAGTTCGGCCAAAGTTTGGGGCAGCAAGCACTCACTCCAGACCCAAATTGGGTAAAAGTTTGAGGCTGCAAGCACTCACTCCAGACCCAAGTTCGGTCAAAGTTCGGTGCAGCACGCACTCACTCCAGACCCAAGTTCGGCCAATGTTTGGGGCAGCAAGCACTCACTCCAGACCCAAGTTCGGTCAAAGTTCGGTGCAAGAAGCACTCACTCCAAGTTCTGCCAAAGTTCGGTGGATGAGGCAGTACGAGGCGCCACCTGGCGAGGTTGGAGTGGCAGGCCGAGCAGCAGCTGCCTCGCCCCACACGCCGCCTCCCAGCGCCGGCTCGAGTCGATGAACCAACTCCGAGATTCGGGGATCCAAGGTCGCGCAGAGCCTTCCCAGAGCGTTGCTCTCGCGCCGCTCCGGCGCTCCTCTTTTCTGCCGCCGCCGCTGCTGCTGCAGCTGTAGTTGTAGTAGCTGCAGCTGTAGTTGTAGTAGCTGCAGCTGTAGTTGTAGTAGCAGCAGCTGTAGTTGTAGTAGCTGCAGCTGTAGTTGTAGTAGCTGCAGCTGTAGTTGTAGTAGCAGCAGCTGTAGTTGTAGTAGCAGCAGCTGTAGTTGTAGTAGCTGCAGCTGTAGTTGTAGTAGCAGCAGCTGTAGCTGTTGCAGCAGCAGCTGTAGTTGTAGTAGCAGCAACATGAGTAGCAACTGCTGTAGCAATAACAGTAGAAGTAACTAGAGTAGCAACAGCATCTACAGCAGCAACAACAGCTACAGCAGCAATAGTAACAACAGCTGTAGCAACAGCAGTAGCAGCAATAACAGCAACAGCAGCGAAGCCAGCAACAACAGCGGCATCATCAGCAGCAACAACAACAGTAGCAACACTAGCAGCAGCAATAACAGCAGGCCCTCCATTGACCGACGCACCAGCCCACCGCAGTACGGGGGCAGAAAGTCGGATTTTGAGGCACGAAATGAGGATTTACCAAAGAAAATAGAGCGGCTTTCAGGCAACACGGTAGAGAATATTCAAACTTCCCTTGTGTCTGTGTATTCAAAGTATTTAAATGAGCGCCGTCAACATCAAAAGCACAGCGATATTTGCGTTCAGTTCGGCAGTTCGTTTTCCAGCCTGAAGCTCTACTTTATTCCACGAAAATTGTGATTGTGCTGGAAATTTTTGCCTGTTGGATAAACGATCCGGCATAACTTTATCGTGAGGTTAACGCAAATGTGCGAGTTTTGCCGAGGAATTTTGGTTGAGTGTGTGAAAATATATAGAAATAATCGGTAGTTATAAAATGTGTTTTGCGAGAACGATTTTAATGTATCAGAAACAGTAGAAGCTGCAGTGGAGGGGCTGTGTCCCTCCAGCAGCTGTGATGGCACCAGATACATACAAGACAATCTGTTAGCCCAATTCAAAACCTTAGCTTCAACAAGCTTTCATGCACATTTTTACAAGTTGCACAATGACAATCTACAATACATCGGAGGATTAGAAAACGACCACAGTTTTTTAATTTCTCTGAGGGACCGGGACGAGAAAATTCCGCTCGCCCAGTCAGGAGGTCTGACGGTCTCAAAACCAGCTCGATAAGCCGAGTAAATCCTGCTACAATTTCCAAAAATCGAGTTGCTTTTACTTAATTCGGTTGACTTGTCTCCAGTAAAGCACATTGCTCGCTCGTTTGCAAATTTGCATTTTTTCTGTAAAACATTCATGTTCCGAACTTCCTGAATTCTTTTTAACTTTCAGAGTGCACTCCGAAATAGACTGTACTTCTGTTTGCAAAATTACTTGCTTGGGTGATTTGAATTTACACACTTGGGTGTGACAGTAATATGTCACAAAAGGAAAGAGAGTAACGGGTTTACCGGTTAGAAAAGACCTTTGGTTGCACAAGATTTATGTAAGACTTACATAAATTTTATAAGAAGTTTTATAATCATAAAAGAAATTTATAAATTAAAATATAAATCAAATTTTACACAATTTATGAGAGAAAAATTAAATTTTAAACAATGTTTATAAGAAAAATTAAATTAGGAACGACTAAATTTGAATTTGTAAAGACTTTTAACATATTTATGTCAGCCTAATATTCTATAAGACTTACTCGACCACGTGGGAGTTCAAAGCGGCCATCAGTTAGCTTGAACAAGCCCTGTCCAGCCTGCCGTATGCTTCCATGGAAGTGAGGGTCATTTATTGAATATCCAGAAAAAATCGTCGAATAGATGAACCCCATAATCTTCAAATCAGTTACCTATGTTAATGTTTCCCTAATTTCGACCTTCGTTAAGGGTGAATTCTCTGAACAAGTATGTATAGTTAAAACAAGTATGTTGGTGCACGGTTGTTTCAAAATTAGATGAACGTGTTAAAACCATTCTAGTGAGACAATTGTACATAAATTACAAAGAGAACTGCATATGAATTATTTTCTATGACATTTACGTTTTTCCCCTGCATGAAAAACTTGTTTGATAAAGCTTTGATGAACAAGCTCGAAGACAATTCAATAATTTCACTGCATCAAATCACCGGAATTTAGCTCTGTCTTTGTAGCCAAAGTTCTTACCTTCGGCATTTCAGGGCAAAATTTCCTCAATAAAACAAAACTCTGCAAGTTGATATCGTGGTATCCGCCGTAGAAGTATAATTCTGTACCGAATTAAAGGATTGGAATTTGAAGCACCTGTGCTGGACTGATACATTAAACTAACTTCATTGATTGCGCAAGTGAACAATTGATACAGTTTATAATTACTATGGTGTTTCATACTTTAATTTTATTTTACTTCCTTTTAACCATGTTTCACACCTTGTTTCAAATCTTGATTTTAGTTACTTCCATTTTAACCATGGCGTTGCAATGACGCGGTTTTTCATCTTTTTACCCTAAGGGTGATGAAGAGGAGTGCAAACTCATTGAATAGATGAGTTTCAAAGTGAACATGTCACGATACCCTTAAATGCAGGAAAATTGAAGGAAGCATTCAAAATCGATTTCATAGCCATGTTTCTTGAAAATTCGTAGCTGATTTTGTTGGACAGGCCATGTCAAAAGTCCAAGAGGTCTCTGAGTCTTCTAAAATTTGATTGAAGGTTTCTTACATTTCTTACAAGGACAAACTCGATGTAAAATTTGTAATTAGGAATCTAAAGTGGTTAAAGTTTTTTCCGAACTCCTGCGTTTATTCTCAAGAATTTTTACAAGTAATGGAGATGATAGTCATGAAGTATAGGGTACAAAGAGGCTTTGAGATAATAATGCGGAAGTGAAACCAAAGTAATTTAGAAATGGAAGTATAAACTGAATGAGACAGAATAAGACAAATTTCAACGAGAAGCAAAGTAGAAGCAAGATCCTAAATTTTTTAATTTTCGATTCGAAATAGTTCAAGAATGGAATTTTTGCATAGTGTAGCTACTGCAGACATGCACCTGGATTCAATAACTGAAATGTTTGGTTACTTTTGTGCCATTTCGCTTTTACTATTATTTTCTTTCTATTTTTTTGACAACTCACCAACAGCGTCAACAACTTGTTATTGACTTCAATAACTTGTTTCTAACTTTTTCAACTTGTTCATAAATTCTGCAGCTTTTGAACAAATTTAAAAACTTTTATCCATTTTTACATTTGGGAAAAAATTTTAAAAATTTGGGGAAAATTAGCCCTATGTTGTCAAAATTAGCACCATCTCATCATGTTTGAAAATGAACAATCAATTCTAAAAACATTTTATCACCTTTAAAGGCTTATTTCAACTTTGAAAACTCTTACACCAGTTTTGGCACTGGTAACAATGTTAAAAAATGCATAATGAACTTTAAAAACTTGTTCAAAACTCATAAAGTATTATTAACAACTCCAACAACATATTCTCAATTCGAATAACTATTTCAAAACTTACTAAACGTTATTACTAACTCCAAAAACTCACTTACAACTTGAATTATTAGTAATCAACTTGAACGCTTTGTTAACAACATCACCAATTAGCCCACAAATACAAACGAGTCATAGTCGAAATTACTCAGCCCTTTTAATCTGCTCAAGCAATATCATGCGCTAATCATTCATTCATTCTAACAACTTTGAGCTCCATTGGTTTTGAACCCCCGGCAAGGTCTTGAGGAGCAAATGTTAGAAGCATAGGCCGCCGGCGTAAATTTTTATTCGAGGCCACCTCTCACAAAAACAAGCCAATAACTTTATTTAAGGACCAGCTCAGTTATGAACCCGATTATCTCTCAATTATGAAGCTGACGATCCTTGAAAATATTTCTCCATGCTTCACTGCCCTGAGCGAGGAAGCTATACATAAACATGCATCTATGAACATGCTACAATGAATATTAAATCAACCCTAAAAATTCTATTACCTGTTTTAACCACTATACGTTTTGGGGTAAGGAACTTTTTACACTAATTTCCTCGATTAGATGGCTCATAGACTGTAACTCAATAGGACGCTATCTTGGCTGAAGCATTCGCACACAAATAAATACATTTACTTCTGTCAAGATCCTGCAAATACTTAAAATGAAAGCGCTATTCAAAACAACTATACAACACCGTGAGCAATGACCACAAAATACAAAAATTCCCGTGCAACCCATACTGATATTCCTGAAGTCGTTTACTATTTAGAGAAGCGTGACATGAGGGTGGATCGTCAACGGACTTCTACTTCGTCCTAAGCTAAGTTCCTGTGCAACTAGTATTAATATTATTAAACGCTTTCAGTATTCAGACGAGTTTGACATGAGAATGGATAGTCTATGCACTTCTACTTCGTCCTAAACACGTTAACCGCCACGTGAGTCACCTGTGGTACACGAAGAGAATTTTCGTAATGCTGTTGACCGGGCAGTAGCCTCAAACGCAATTTTCATTTATACTTAATTAATGGAAACTATGTAAATGATGGCACGATCCAGTTCATGTTTGCCATTTTCAAAATTGCTCACTACAGTTGGCTTCAAATTTCAGTTGAATATTGAACTTCAGTTCAACACGGTTATCTTATTAATGAGTTTCCCTCACTGAGACGGTATGAGTTATCGAACCGAGCTGTGCTTTCACCTTGTAAGTATGTGTAGTTGGGGGTGGGGTGTAGGTATAGCATTCCTCCCCCCCCCCCCCCCCCCCCCCCCCCCCCCCTGACACCCGATCCAGCCGAGAGAAGTGACTTCCTGTACAGGATGCAGCAACAAAGGACATTCTTCCATTACCTCCAGCCTCCTAACCAATAATTTGGAGCTCTTTTTTATTCGCTTGCTAAAAAATCGTTTGAGACCTTCCTTTGCGTTACCGTCGAGCTAAAGCAAACCGTGATGACGAGCAGCGGCCTCGCCAAATGGAAGCGGGCTGAAATCCTAAGAAAACGCGAAAAAATATTATTAATTATCAAATTATTATTATCAAATCACTTTATAGATAAGATAATTATAAACTGAATGATTATCATCAAATCATTTTATCAGTGAGATTTTTATAAACCGAACTATTAAAATCAAATCTTATATATAGTCACGAATGTTTTGAAAATTATTTCCCGTGTGTTTAGCTGCTGATCTAACTTCGAGTGCTGTAAGGCGACCGAGAGTAATGTAGTGAGGTAATCATTAATTAGTAAGTAGCAATAAGTAATTAGGTAATTAACATTATCGTACGGTAATAACAATTCAAATGATTGCTTAAAGTTACTTAAATTTTAAGATTTCCACCTGAATCAAAGAGGTGAATACAAAAAGTTTTGGAACAAAAGATCAGTCGTTGAAAATTTCTGAACACTGAACTTCTGAAATACTTGTATAATTGAATAGCTGAAGTATCTGAATATCTGAACATCTGAAATGTCTGAATATCTCCATACTTTGGCACATGAAACAGCACACGTTACAGTCTGAACTTATACCTTCGGAACCTGATTTTCGGAAACGGTCCAAATTTACGGTCTGCAGTAGTGACTGGTGCACTGAACAGACGTTTGTGAGAAATCCACGCATTGAATTATTTACTCGAACAAGGATTGTCATGAAAGAGGGTAAATTCAGTACCTCCATACTTCGGACTCTACGAAAATGTCAAGAAGACATTAATCTAAAACCATTTTAATTCAGACTCGACGTAGCCGTCAAGAGGGGAGATAAATTCAAAAGTCTTCCATTTTAGACACTGCACTACTGGTGAGAAGGCAAATAAATTCGAAAGCATTCCATTTTAGACAATATTCAACTGGCAAGAAGGCAGATAAATTCAAAAGGGTCTATTTTAGACAATGTACAACTGACATGAAGGCAGATAAATTCAACAGCCTCTCACTTTAGACAATACACAACTGCCAAAAAGGCAGATAAATTCTAAAGCCTCCCATTTCCAACTTTGCATAACTGGCAAAATGGCAGAAAAATTAAAAAACATCCTATTTCAGACAATACACAACTGGCAACAAGGCAGATAAATTGAAAAAATTCCACTTTAGACACTGCACAAATGACACGTCAGATAAATTGAAAAATATCCCACTTTAGACAGAGCACAAATGACACGTCAGATAAATTGAAAAATATCCCACTTAAGACACTGGACAAAAGACAACTGATAAATTGAAAAATACCCCATTTTAGACAATACAGAAGTGGCAAGAAGGTAGAGAAATATCGCACTGTAGACAGTGCACAAGTGGCAAATTGAACACCTTCAAAGCTGAGCCCACATGGAGGACATGGAACACAGCGTTCACCGCAACTGCAGCGCGAGAGGCCCCTGTGCAGCGTCTCGTCTAGGCCCGCCATAACCTTGCGATCAACGAGCCCCAAGGTTACAAATAATTGTCGCTTCCTTTGCACATCCACGCTTGCCCACAAACTGCTGAATTTTACCCGTTTGCTGAATGTTAGTCGAGCTCATTACTGGCCTTGCTGTGCTAGACAATTTCGATTTTTTTGTACTACTCTGCTCAAGATTATTATAACTGTGTTTTTCTGCATTGCTCTTAAGTTATTTCATGTCACTACCTCAAAAAGAGCATAGCATTAACAAACTTACCTAGTTTTTAAATAAATGAGTTTTTCATTGCGTACAATGGTCTTTTACTTGATAATAGGTTTTACTTCATAAAGGTCCACCCTGTATTACAAATATATCGAATGTAACTGATTCAAACTTAATGTTGCTTGTTCTAATGTAACGTATTCCAACTTAATGTAACTTGTTCTATTATAACTTATTTTAACTTAATGTAACTTGTTCTAATGTAACTCATTCTAACTCAATGTAACTTGTTCTAATGTAACTTATTCAAACTTAATGTAACTTGTTCTAATGTAACTTATTCAACCCATTATCCAACACACCAATGATTTTGAGATGGAAACGTTGAGCGTCGATGGGATAATTAATGATTACCATGCCAATAAATAACCAATGATTGTGCACTTTATATTTTGTAAGCTGAAACATTGTAAGGATACATGAACGTGGTGTTTTACGTATGACCAGCGAGAAAAGTGCGGTAGCAAGTAAAACAGTGCTTTGATAATTTTAATAGCGACGCGAATTTTGTTCCTTCGAACAAATTGAGTGAGAGTCTACGGGTAAGGACTAAGTGACCTGGAGTCTTTCTGATCACAAACATCTGAAGGTTTATTATTCTGAAACAAAAGAACCGAATCAAATGCTATTAAACGTGACTAAAACGCTCAGTTGAGGTGCATAATGGGAATTATTACACACAAGCAAAGAACTCAAAAGTTTAGTTCATCTAAAACCACCGTGTTTCATGATTTCGAGTCATCGTGAGATTTGGTTGCGGAGATGGAGACACTGGTCAATTTCTCAAGTTGGGTTGCATGAAACAAAGATTTGACTGAGCGCAAAACAAGCCCCCAAACATCCATGTCCCTTGGGACAAGGCTGGTGCCGGCATAACTGAACGCCAAGTTCTCCATTTGGTGCCAAGGTCTGCATGGGTATAGCTCGTATGTTGGCTCAATACCATTTCTCGTACGTTGATTGAATAACGTTGATCGTACGTTGACTGAATAACATTGTTCGTATGTTGACTGAATACCATTGATCGTACGTTGATTGAATAACGTTGATCGTTCGTTTGCTGAATAACATTGTTCGTATGTTGACTGAATGACATTGTGGGTGACGTACTCCACTGCTGACGAGTGGTCAACATTGGGTACTCGAGCATTTGATCGGTTTTGGACTGGTCGACGTAAAGCGTTTCACAAGAAAGTAAATGAAGTTATGTCAACTGAATGGGTAATTTATGAAAGGTGTTTGCATTTACAATCACGAATTCCCAAGGATGCCTTCAACCTCACTTCTCAGTTCGATCACAACTTGAAATATTTGCAATGAATTATTTCAGAGTGTTGATAAACACCTCAACACCTTGAAAAAGCGTTGATGGTACGATGCCCTAGAAGTCGTTGAACTTGTTCGTTCTCACAAGTAGCTAAGCTCTAATGTGTCCAATGTACTAAATTTAAGAAATAATCTACTGCTGTATCGCTTGTTGTACATGAATTGTTTAAATTCTTTCAGAATTCCTTCCTCCAGATAAGTAGCCCTATGAGCTTCGTAGCTTGTATGGGTCACAACATTAATGATGACGACTTTTCAAATTTTTAAGTTTATCCTTGTGTCCCACGACCGCGACTAACAATGTACAAGCTAGAGGTAAAGGAATCTTTCAAACCCTCCAACCAACATGACCAGGATAACAAAACTTGATAAAATTCACATCAGTGATCTCTCACCGCTACGAAATGATACTTTATCTGGAAAGAAAAAACAAATGAAAGAAAAACCGTGAGTTCCAAGAAACTTGATACATGAGATGTATAACACGTTGGGTTATAAAAACTTCGATTTATGAAGGTCCTTAATTTATAGACAAACCTTACGAGGTGTACAATAGCCGTGTCAGGGGTTAATAATGTTGTTCAGAGAAACAATTAGAATGTCTTCCCTTGGATGTTTTATCCAAGTTAAGATGGAATAGGACACTGATACTGGAATTCTGAGGTCTTAGCTCCTTGGAATGAAATGAGTTTTTGCGATAATTTACAAATAAATAATGGCGGACAGCACACTGTGATGAACGACACACTATGGCGGTCAGCGTATTGTGGCGGACAGTGTACTCGTATTGTGACGGACAGTGTATTGTGGCGGACAGAGTTTTGTGGCGGACAGTGTATTGTGGCGGACAGTGTATTGTGGCGGACAGTGTATTGTGGCGGACAGTGTATTGTGGCGGACAGTGTATTGTGGCGGACAGTGTATTGTGGCGGAAAGTGTATTGTGACGGACAGCGCATTGTGGCGGACAGAGCATTTTGACGGACAGAGCATTTTGGCAGACACGATAAATTTTGCACCATTTAAATGTGCCGTATTTGGAGTCAGACCGCCGGGCTAAACTGAGAGTGCATTCAATAATGCAGCTTTATATCTGATATTTGTTTGATACCCACTAATGCAACCAACGCTTTCTGTGAGGTAGCTGCTGCACATTACTGCCCATCTCCTAGCTATGCAACATCACCGCATGTGAACCTCCACTTATAGGGAGAAATATGAGTCCGCCTATCCAGTTATTCCTACTTATACATGACTGCAGTCCAGCATAGTGATCTCGAATATCTGGATGAGTGGATATTTACAAAAGATGATGTTCCATAATTGGAGGATTAACTGCACGTAGAGTCGATCTAAAATGCATCTCCTGATTGGTTACTGCCACTCGCAGCGTTCTGTAATGTCCTACAAAACTAGATCGGTGCAAGTTTTTCGGCTCATTTGTGTGGCCGCACAGACCGGCAGATGTGCGGAGCGGTACCATAGTCCCGGACGTCCAAAAAACCGGAACCGGAGGCAGTGCGCGTGTGATCAATCGTGGCAGCGTTCGCGGACGCCGCATGGGCGTCCATGTTGAGAATTTGTCCGTTTGTGTCAACTGCTCTAACCTTCTCCTAGGCAGCTACGTTAACAAGTATCGGTATTTTCCTTAAGAGTTTTGTTAAATATTTTAAACTGTATAACAGTTACGTATGCTATTTTCAGTTTTATAACAGCAGCGTTAGCACTTTTTTAGCAACGTTAGCAACTTTCTCCTTGGCTTCGTTAACAATTATTGGTATTTTCCATAAAAGTTGCATTAAAAATTTTAAACTCTATAACAATAACGTATGCTATTTTCAGTTTTATAACAACTGCGTTAGCGCTTTTTACTTCATTACAGCATGGGTTTGCCATTTTAAACTTTATAGCAGCTGTGATTGTTATTTTCAGCTTCCTATAAAACAGCTGCGTTAACTATTTCCCAAATTCCTTGCGACCGCAGGGCCGTGCCACACTTGTCCGAAATTACTACATTTAATCGTTATCACTTTCGTAAATGTGGCGCATAATTTATATGTTTTTCAGCGCCATGAATGTGATCATTAGATCGCTCAACTTTTCCTACTTCCTCCCTGACGCTCTAAATATCCTATATATTCCAACTAGCGTTGCTGAATTGACATTCATGACATCCATGGTAGTGCTTTTGTTGAGTTTCGTCCGTCACTGGTGCATGAAGAGGTAGCGTAGAGCAGGCAAAGCGGTCCAAAACACCTGCTCGAAGGGCTGCACTTGAGGTTGGTGATGGCGATATTCGATAACACCAACTACGCGTCTCGGGATCGAGGAGGCATTTGAGTACTGCGGTGTGGGAAAAGACTCCAACTTGTCTTCTAACATCAAATTTGAAGCTTTTGCTCCATGCGTCCACACTAAATTAATTCAACATGATTCCATGCGTCACAAAAATGCGTTTATATTTTGTGGTAACTTTTACGAAATCTCGCGAATTTTTTTCAGACGGTCTCCTAGGACTGTTGACTGTAATAATTTACAGCTGTGAGCTTCTGTAACATTTCTTAAAAGTTTTACTTGTTGGGATGAAGTGTTTTAGCTCACGAAATCCTGCTCATTTTCTGTAACATATCTAAAAAGTTGCCGTGGTTGGTGTGGAGTGTTTCAGTTCGTGGAATCCTGTTCATTTTGCAGAGAGCGACGAGTCTCCGAGATTCTCATCCAAGCACTTGGTGAATCTCAGAGTGAATTGAAGACTTATAGACTCAAGATGCTGAGGGCAACACCATAGAAGTTGGTTTTAGCCTTCGATTTGTAGCCCGGCATTATCTACCCTGCTTTTTCTAAGTCAAGGTAAAATAAAATAGACTCAAGATGCTAAGGGCAACACCCTAAAAGTTGGTTTTAGCCTTCGATTTGTAGCCCGCCATTATCTACCCTGCTTTTACTAAGGGAAGGCAAAATAAAAATAGCAAAACAGTTAAGTTTAAAATGGAGTTTCTTAATCGTTGATTCGAATGTTTCTGAGAGTGAAATTATATTTCTCGGGTTGATTATATCGAGTAATGTGGTGATCGAAGGTGTTTTTACAAATTAATTTAATTTCTGCTCCCTAATGAGGAAGAGAAAAATGCTTTCACAAGCTTCACAGCAGTGTCGCACTGACTCATTATCACACGGCATTTGCCAGCTTCCTTTAGCTTTTGTTTATATCTTCGACAAATTTCGTTTAACAGCTGCATATTAAACAATTAAAACTAATATCGTAACTTATTTGAGGTTTTTTGATACGTTTCCATGAGGTAAAGCTGAGATATTTTGACACTCGTGTGTTTAAGATATGTGTTAGGGGCCATAAAGGCCCTATCGCATTAATTAATCCCTAATTCTCTAAAGAGCAAAAAGTGTGTGATGAGCGTATCTGTGATACAGGCACCTCTGCATTTCCAATTTCCCCCATATTAATCTTCCAAATGAGGGTACGAAGCAAATAATTCAGTGCAAATTAGTGTACAACTCAAAACCAGAATTTTCAATTGGCCTGCAGTGTCTACGTATCTTCTCAGTTGTAGGTACTATTGTTAAGACAATCCAGATTTAATCTTTATCGAATACACATTTTAAATTGATTTATTACATGAAGCAGCTAATTTCCTGTTTCCGAAAACGGTCAAGGAATAAATACTGACCGCACAAGCAAAAACGCTAACAAACAAGCAACGAAGTTTGCATTCGTGCCCAAAGTTATGTCTAATGTAGTCAGGTTCGTTGGAAAAGTTGAACATCATTCCCTAACGACCTGCTACGGTAACGAAAGTTGAGCACCCTTTCCTAACGACTCACAACAGTAACGAATGGTTAGCACCATTCCCTAACGACTCACAACAGTAACGAAAGTTGAGAAGCATTTCCTAACGACTCACAACAGTAACGAAAGTCGAACACCATTCCGTAACGACCTGATACAGTACCGAAAGCCAAACGCCATTCCACATCGACTTGCTACTGTAACAAAAGTTGAACATCATTCGGTAACGACTTGCTACAGTAACGAAAGTTGAACAACCTGCTACAGTCACGACAGTTGAACATCATTCTGTAGCAACCTGCTACAGCAACGAAATCCGTAACGACCTGCTACGGTAGCAAAAGTCGAACTCCATTCCGTACCGAGGTGTAACGACCAGCACACAGCAGCGGCTGTAGGCGTTACCGACGTAGAGGAGACAAAGTCCCACAGTGCTTTGACCCTGCGCACTGCACAGCTCTCAGAGAAATGATCGATGTAGCGTCCCCTGACGAAAAAAGGCGTAGATGAAACCGCAAACCCACGGTCCTGAAACATGTTTAGGGTTGTTGCTGCTGCTACTTTTACAGTGACCGAATATTTATTCTACGTAGGAGAAAATTGCTCCATGATCTAGTATGGAGACGCTAGTATGGAGACGCTAGTATGGAGACGCTAGATCTAGTGTGAAGAAAATTGAAACCCGTGCAAATTTTAGGTCATTTTACAACTGATAACTTATCAATTTGCCCCAATTGCTAATGAAAACGATTGGAACAAAGATACTCGTATAAGCGCTTAGATCAACAGCAGGCTTGTTTGGTGGAAGAAAATGAACTATAAAATAAAGTTACAGTTGACTGAATAAATTTTATAGATTCAACAAGAATTTATGTTTTAGAAATTTGCATTCAACTCAAAAAATGTTGAATATTTATTTTGCATGTCATAGAGCAACAGAGACTTAACGTTAAAACTGATTACTTGACATCAACAATATATTTATTTAAGTAAATAAATGTGTTGCTAAAAAAATAAGTAAATTCAGTAATTATTAATCTTCTGATATGTTTCACTTCGCTGTAATTTTCACAAGTGAGTAAAAGTCATTGTCATATCTATTTCGAACTATTGGCCCAGTTCCAACTGAGTGAGTGGGTTATTTATTGTTGAAACGCAATATAAAAGTGATTTCCCAAAATGAATTTCGTGTTATCCACTTCAATCCCCGTTGATTGATTCAATCCCAATGATTCTAAATTCCCGTTGATCTCACTGGATCACATTTGAATAAGATTTGCAACCACTCGAAATGAATCACTGTAGCATCAGCTAATCACTTCTTTGAACTCCTCACAGATTCCTCAGTTCAAACGGCAATTTTGACCCCCGTTGCAACGGTTCCAGCAGTTGACACTGGATGCGCCAGAACGGCTGCGAAAGAAGCCGCAATGTTGTTGCGCCGAGTAGTCACAGTTCGACGACACCTCATCTCTCAAGTTTAATGCGTCATGCTTGTCTGTGAATTGAGTGCAAGAAGAGAGCGAGGGCGGCGGTAATTATAACTGGCGATGACACTTCAAAACTGACGATGTTCGTCTGCGAAAATTGCGGGCTGGGAGAGGCGCTAGGTCAACATTCAGCTCCAAACCAAGACTGGTGGCAGTGAAGCTGCCGTGTTGTAGACGCTCAGGGGAGGGAGGTGTCGAATGTATCACACGTACTCGATTACGAAGAATTGTATTGATTGTAAGTTCGGCGTACAGAGTCATGAGCGGATGATCTCAATTAATAGTTGGACAAGTAATACAGAGTTTCGATTTCTGTAGAATTATTGTTTCTGTGCGTACTTTGAAATAACAGAGCCTGTCCTAAAGCATATTTTATTGGCTGGACAGACTAAAATACTGTAACTATCTGCTACATATCTATATTATAGTTTGCACTTCATAGCAATCACTAGTAGGAAAATAATTAAAAATATGTGTTTATCACTTATAAATCGATGTGAATTTCAAAAATCATACATAGCAACTTTCAATCAGAAATGTTACACTATGAAAGTAATTTTCTCGCAGGATTAACTGTG
Source organism: Platorchestia sp. MABIK (assembly GCA_014220935.1). Classification (NCBI taxonomy): domain Eukaryota; kingdom Metazoa; phylum Arthropoda; class Malacostraca; order Amphipoda; family Talitridae; genus Platorchestia; species Platorchestia sp. MABIK. Next base: position 33,136 of record JACJUY010005038.1, read on the forward strand.
CCCACAAGCGCCTACTGCATTTGTTTTCAAAAAGTGTCATACAAAATTTTATTTATAAACATATTTTCATTGCAAGTCTGCAACAATTAAATAAAAATTTATTTGTACGGACAGGTATTGTGTACAAAGTATAATATACTTCATACAAATTATAAATTTAAACTCACCAATACACAAACTTTGATTCCAATGCAATCCAAGCGAGTTACTGGCCAAAATTGCCCTATTGTTTTTCATTTAATCTTGTTTCTTCGGCATCACAATTTTCAATTCTCAAAAAATTGTTCCAGTGCACTACTTTATTACCAGTAAAGCCGTAATTACTCAGCCTTTGTACTCAGTAAATCCTTTGTGTCCTCAGTAAAGCTAAAAACAATTACCAATTACTTCTTACGTTTGTGAAGGTAAATTTTCGACTCGATCTAAAAAAATCTAAATTTGAGCAAAAAATTTCCAACTTTTGTGGAGGTCATTTTTCGATCTAAAAAAAGCTAAATTTGAGCAAATTTTCCACGTCTGCGAATTAGAATTTTCGATCTAAGAAGGCGAAATTCGGGCAAATTTGTTACATCTGTCTGTGAAGGTAATTTTTCGACCAAAAACACACTAAATTTAAGCAAATTTCCTCAGTCCGTAAAATTAATTTTTCGATCAAAAAAGGCGAAATTCGAGCAAATTTCCTACGTCTGTGAAGGCAATTTTTCAATCCAAAAAAAGCTAAATTTGAGCAAATTTACAAGTACGCGCTCGCGGTATCATGTAATCAATCCTCTTGCCTCCAAGCTCCGCCCCGCAGACGATCCGAGTTGGGCAGCGGCGAGCGGTTGCCTGCATGCAGGCCCACGTGCTGCGGCCGCGTTACGTAAGAGGCGTTGACCTGCCCAGTGCTGTTCTTATTTCGCTTAAATGAGTTTTGTTTATTGCAACACAATGTGTTTTGCTTAGAAAATTACATCCAGACTTCGGTGGATAATATTTTCTGCTATATAAAAGATTTTTGTGCTTGCTTAGAAAATTATATCCACACTTCGAAACTGGTAATTTTCTGTCGCATAACAGCTTTGCAATAGTGTTTTTTGCTTAGAAATTGACATCCAATTCACGACACTTGTAATTTTCTGTCAAATAACAGTTTTGCAATCCAGTGTGTTTTGCTTAGAAATTGAAATCCACACTTTGGTGAATAATATTTTCTGCTGCATAACAGCTTTTTGCATCAATCATTTGCAGCTTTATAGGCGTTGAGCTGCCAAGTGCCGTTCTCATTTTGCTAAAATAAGAAGTCTCATCAATTGCGATACAGTGTGTTTTACTTCGAAAATGACATCCACATTTCAAAACTTGTAATTTTCTGCTGTATAAACGCTTTTTACATCTATAATTTCCAGCGCTGTAGGCGTTGACCAGCCAAGTGCTGTTCCTATTTTGCTAAAATTAGTTTACCCAACTGAAACAAACAATCACTCCTTTCAGAATGTCATTCAGGTTTATCGAAACTAGCAGGTATCTGCTGTATAGCAGCTCTCCGCACCCCCCATTTGCGTTGTGAGAGGCGTTGACCTGCTGGATGTTGTTTCTATTATGAATACGACGAACGGTACATGTGCATCATGAGCATTTGTTATTGTAATGGGTGGATCAGTCATCAACGTCGCATGCGTAATGACTGTTGGGGAACATTTCTGACATCCCGTTACTTCATTTTTGCCTGTCACATCCTTCCCATTATCTAAGTCCGAACTCCGGCTTATAATTGAACATTATTGTACACATCACTGGTTTCTTGGGTGATAGATGTTCGCACTAAAATTACCTAATTTAGTATAGTGACTTTTTATTGCGCTTAGTTTGCATTTTCGTCATCAGAAGTGCAAGAAAGTTTACGAATGAATTTTGATTAGGGTGTCATCAGTGAAATGATGCGAAAAAAAACAGCTTCGTTCTCGTTTTTCATGGCTTCTATAAGTATGAAGTGAGCATCGTCGTTTCTAGCTTCCATTGTTTATGCGGAGCACCCTGCGATATTTAAAAGGCACGTTTCGGTGAGTTTTGGTTCGTTTGTTATTGCAAGGTATGGCGTTTGAGGTTCGTCGCTGCGTATGTTGTCTTGCGAGAAAAATTCCCGCGGTGCTGTCATCGGTTCTAAATTCAGAACAGAACATCATCGGTTGTTTATACTTATAAATCTTTCACGGTTCCGAGTTTCATTAAAATTAATGAAAATATGAAAATAACTACACTAATGCGAAACATGCAGAATTTTTTCCAATTCTGATATAGACCCATGGACGATGTTTATTTTTCATTTAAATAATTTTTGTACTTATATACAATTCTAGTTTCTATTTTTCGAGGATGTAAGAGCGTTTCGAGAAATGAAGAATAGCGAATAGATCTCGATCGAGTTTTTTGCTTTTTTTGACTAAACGGAACATTGGATGCTGCTAAAAATTCATTTTTTGTGATGCCTTAGCTCTCTCATCACAGCTGGAAGGGTAGATTCTCACAACTTCAATGGACACTAATTCAACAGTTTTGGCTTTATACAGTCGACGGAGACTTAAATCTGCAGCGCATACCCCGCAGGCTGGCATACCAACTACACCTTCGCAACTACATACAGGGTGGCGCATCAGTACCACACCCTTTTAAAAAATTAATAATAAATAAACTATGAAAAGTACAACGATAGGGTTAATTGCAAACGATAGAGGAACTCTACATGTCGTATCGTGTCTACAGATACCCAGTGTATATTGCGGTAATAAATAAGGGTGCGTTACTTATGCGCCACCCTGTATAACAGAGAAGCTGAGTCAAGTTCTGCTGGATCAGAGGGCTTGACAGGCGATCTATTGTTTTGTGATGATGACCAAACTCTGCAAAGTTATGTTTGGGGGAAACTGCTGTGACTCGGAGTGACGAGCGATCCATTATCTTGTGTAAATTGATGCAACAAAAATCAATTGACTTCGTGTGGAACATGATTTCAAAATTTGTGATGAAAAAGTTAAAGAGTTGTGATAGATTTGTAGAAAGTTCACTTGTATCGTAGCTACTTCCATCTGCTAGACGCCTCAAAGACAGAATGAACACGAGCACATCTTCCTTCACTCTTTAAATCAACTGAATTGCAATTGATGCGTTCAAAAGCTGGCAGCCATTGAACATTTGTTTTTTTTTGGTCCGTCTTCAATTTTTGTAAGCTATGTAAGCACTCCGGGACCTCGTTCACGATAATTTGGTATAAATTTAAGACGAGGTTAACGAACTGCTGGTGAACGCATGACGCACTGATGCTAATCTTGGAAAATGAGTCTCTTAAAAGCATGTCTTCGCGCGAATCTTATTCCAGTATGCCTGATCACCGATAGGTCACTTCATTCGCACATCCTTGATACAACAGGTCGGTCACAACGCACTTTCAAGCCGGCCAAAAAATCCCGATCTCTCACATCAAATAGTGACAACGCAGTAATAAATTTCACCGTAGTTGTGTAGTTTATATTATCGGAAATAGGTGTGTGTACCAGTGATACAAGGGTTACCATTTAAAATCAGCGACGGGATTTTGTGACTCGCCGTGTTCAGGCAGCTCGACCGGTGACCCAGCGCTGGCAAAATTCATGAGCGCATGCATGATCTCAGAGGCCACCTTTGAAAACGTTGGGGCGACCGGCCGAGGTAGCGGTCACCACCTCTCCCTCCCCAGGCCGCCGCCCCTCCAGAGGCATGCTGACACCGCCGCCCCTGCATGCTGACACCGCCGCCCCACGCTGCCCAAGATGGCGGTCCTCCGGTCGTGAACGGTTGTGCCCGGCTCCTCGTTACGAGCAACTCCCTGCGTCAGTGAGGGGCAGATTTGCAACTCAGGTCATGCGCAAGCCCTGGCTGCCGCTCCTCTACAACAGGACTTGGCCTCCGCTCGATCGTGAGGGATCATGCCCAGGAAGATGGTTTGACCGTTACGCCTTTTTTCCTCGCCGCCAAATTTTTACCTTAGATTGTTTTCTGAGAGACCATGGAGCTTCTGGTCTCTAGCTTGCTCTCAAACGGCACTCGAAATTACGTTTTAGAGTAGCTCGTGTGAAACTGTTCATGTTGATTGAAAATTGTGTTTGGCTTGTTTGATTGGCCATTCATATATGTTAAAATATCTTGAAATTGGAAAATTATGTTCATTATGCGTTTATTAAGCATGCAGAATTACCTCAATTTTTGCAAAGTTGGATGGAATTTAAAATTATTACTAAATTGCTAATAACGGATTGGAAAGTTTAGGGAAAGCGTGAGCTTGTACTGCGGTGTTATACATCAAGTATACATTTTTTGGAGGCATAGAATGAAACCAGCGGGTGATACTTGCGGTTTGTTGAATTACCTCTGCTTTCATGCTCTAAGTAAGGTTCTTTTTCGGTCTCGAAAGGTTTTTTTTGGTTTTCTGTTCGATTTACTGGTTCGGTCTTGAAGAATTTTCTGGGAAATAGGTCCCCATCTTCGCTCACTCTATTTTTTTAGCTTCCGAAGCTCCCATAAGAGACTACGTGAACCCCTGTAGGGCTCAGGCATTTTTTCATAACAGAAGAAACATCGTAGATATTACCTAAGTTTATCAATCTAAGCGTTAGTTAATTGATCATTTTAATGTATCTAAACAATCTAAATAAAGATGAAGTCAGCGGCGAACAACTGACGTTACAGTAACTTTCATTTTTACTTTCATCGTCTTCGACAGGCCTCCACTCACCGCTCACCTCACATGACAGGAACTGTCCACTTGAGGGAACGTGAAGTAAGTAAACTCAGTGTTGTACCCTGAAAGTTTGTTCTCATTACCCCAGGCTTATCTTACGAATGAATAAGAGTACACAAAAGTTGAGGAGTGAAAAGATTGATTAGCCCTTTCTTAACGCTGTACAGTTTAAAGCTTGACGAATATTGCCCAAAGATTTTTTCAGTCTTTGTTTAATTTAATATTTCAATTTACAGAACAAAAGAAAAAGATTTGGAAAGATTAGCGATCAAGGAAGAGCTCAAATGAAAGAAGACCAGCCCCCAACAAAAAAAATACTTGAAGCCAAATTTTTGTTGGTATTAAAATGAAAACTTGATAACCAGTTAAATAACAGTTTGGTTACTGTAAAATTCACTCCGCAGTGTCAACAAGAAGTGCCTAGTAAAAAGATAGTATATAAATTAATGCGCGTAAATAATTAACTAAATAACATCACTTCCCCATTTACTTGAGGAAAACGAGCTCTTTATTTGACCCTGCCGTATGGCATGTGCGCCTAAACTTTAACTGACTAAATATACAAGTAACTCCAGTGATCTGATAAATTACTGATTCTAGTGATAATAATGTAATATAAATATTTTCATCCCTATGTAATAATAATAACATGATAATAACAATAATAATGAAATAATAATTATAATAAAATTATACTGATTATGTACTTAAATTTACAACACGAAATCGTCAAAAATCGTCAATGAAAACAAAAACCTGGGGCAGTTCAACAACCAAACTCAAAACGCTCAAAATTGGATATCATGATGTTAAGGACTGCCTTACATAGCTACAATGTCTTCCTTCCAAACGCGGCATGGCTTCAAAAGACGAGTGCGATATCCTGATTTGCTCGTAAATAAATTAGAAAATACTCCATCAATGGATCTAACAAGTCTCCATATATTATTAAACCACACGTTATTAAACCACAAGCACAATGAATGTAATTTTTAACCACTCATATTCAAAACTACAAAAATTTTGTTGAAAATTATGCAGAGGAGAGTCTTTAAGTGCATTCGATTTTATTCAAGACTACCGCTATCTCCGGACCACTTGTGTGACGTCATTGCTATAATGCCACGTTTAGAAGCAGACCTGGAGATATGGCATCTGCTTCGGACAAATGCCTCTTGCATCTCCAAGCCTGATTCTAAATTATCGGCATAAAATGACCTCACACTACTAGTCATTGCAATGGCACCAGTTTTAAAGGAACTGAATGAAAGTAAACGAGTAGCTCCATATAATTTCACTCACTATATTTGTAGTCTTGTATTCCTAAACGTCTGCCTAAAACATAGTAAAAAAATCCTTATTTTTACATTAGTTCTTATTTTTACCTTTTGTAATCTTGAGTGTGAAAGATCAAAAATTACATGTGTAAAGAGTAAAGGAAAGCAGGTTCCTCGTGTATACTTATTATGTCTAAGATAAGATATTTGTTCTTCCTGATTTAACTGAGCATTAAAGAAGCGAACCGCATTCGGAGCGAAAGAGCGCTTGAAAGATCGGGCCTGTTGCCCTAGCAAATATAAGTAATTGTGTTCAATTTTAAGCGTTTATTTATTAGATTGTTGAGCTGTACTGAACTTTTGTTCTAAGATGATTTTCAGCTAACTTGTGTTACATATTATATCAAAAGGAAAAGGAAAATGGTGCAAAGTCCTACCATATGTAAATCAATGGTTATTGGAAAAAATGAAGACTCTATCAAACTGACATTGTAAGAAAATTTGCGAGTAGAATATTTCGTTGGTTTAAAAATTCTAATCTAAAGAAGAGCGCAAATGCTGGGACCAAATAAGCTCAACTATACTTTTATAATCAGTCCCCAGTGTAACTTTCTCGCCGCTTCGGCGGCAAAAAACATGCATGCTCCGGCGAAAAAGTTAGACTGGGTCGGAGCACAAATAGTAGTAAAAACATGATTTTTCTTACTCACTTATTAAACAGTAAAAATATCACTGCATATCTTTTAGAATTTTAAAAGCCTGGTCAGTCCTGCTTTATGAGGAAACCTCGAAATATTGGAGCTAACTTAATTTCGCCCCTTCGATACTTCACAAATTACTCAAAATCTCGGACCACGAGTGTGATGTCACGATTTCTGTGAGCAGGCCTAGATATGTAAATAGCATTGGCTGGACCCTGTAAGTCTCAAGTAGATCCAATAACAGTAAAAGTTTTTTTTCAAAATTTTGAGATCAGCAAAGACAAATTCAATTTTTTGACCCAAGCTTTCGGCTAGATTAGCTCTAGCCGTCGTCAGGGAAACGATGTATTTTTAAACAAAACCTCTTATGGTATCCGCGCGGATCTAGTATACAAAAACATTTTTTTTAATTTTTTTAGATGCGAGCCGAAAATTATTGATCAAGGGCGACTAATGAGCAGAGGAAGAAACTGCGGGGGGACATCAAGGTGACGATTAATTTTGTTTGGTTCCTAAAAACTGTACATTGCTTCGACAATTTTACGGGCGTATTAATTTTTAACATTTTATAAGATAGATACATTTTCAAAATCAAAAGAATGGTTATCTTCTTCGGAATG
>JACJUY010005038.1:40870-64574 GCA_014220935.1 Platorchestia sp. MABIK
ATCATAAGAAACGAGGATATAATTGTCCGGAACGTTGATTTCTTGCAAAAATTACTTGACTTGAAAGCTATTTTTTAGCTTTTGCGATGCCTCGTTTGTAATTGGGGTTAAGATTCCCGGTAAAAATTTGGCAACTTAATAAGTTGGTGAATCAATAAAGGATACGATAGGACGAATCGGGTAGTTTTCCTTGTGTGTTTTGATTAGCGCGTAGAAGAGGGGGGTCACGCACTTGTTTACGTACAAGGCTTTACGCTATTATTCGGTGGGTTCATTTTCATCTTTCAACTATTTTATTAGCTTGTTCACTTTCTTTACTGCTAAATAGGTTTTATTTTCGTTCATTATCCTATAGTTCGCTATTCGCTAAGTGATCAGCTATTTTTATTCATAATCTCATCGGTCAATAACTACCAGCGAGTTCCCTTCATCTGCAGGTGCGATGACGATTGAGTCATCCTCTCCTAATTCTTTAATGGCAACTTTTTCTTTTCTAGATATATTCGTGACCCGCTATCTACTTTGTAATGCAGTTATTACACGGGAGCGAAGAACGGCTTTTTCTTCCTCTGGAACGGTTAGTTATCTAATTACAGTTTCCGTGTTGCCAAGGAAGTCAATTTTATCCTTCTTAGAATGAGGGAGAGCAAAGTTTTTCCCTTTCATCAAAATTTGTTGCTAATCTTCGGTTAGATGTTTGCTTGACAAGTTTTTTACGCAATTCATTTAAAAGGTAGGGTTTTGCTATCGAGATAGTTGATCATACTTTTCTTTAAGACGTTATTTTTCAAATTGTTACTTTCTTTGCAGTTTTAGCGTTGCTACTTACTAGAGACTGTTTACTAATTCAATAGTAATTTTTCCTTGTAGTTCTAACTCAATGCATTCAATTCTTTTCCGATTGTAATTTATTCTTCTGTGGTCATCGTTGATCATGAACGTTAAGCATTTTCTAGCGACGGTCTATCGAAAATATTCTGCGGCTTCAGCAGATCGAATTGGGGGTCGAATCCTTAGCGACTTGGGAATGATGTCATTTTTCTTGCATCGTTAGTTGAAGCGGAGCTATTCCCTTGCAATTCCTAGGCGTTCGTGACACTCGCAAAATTCACAGAAGGCTCTGTACACATCTTATCCTTCTTGTCTCAATTGTTAAAATAAAGGACGTCTTGGTAGTGAAGTTTCCAATTTTTTAAAATTTTGAGATCAGCAATGACAAATTCAATTTTTTGACCCAAGCATTCGGCTAGATTAGCTCTAGCCGTCGTCAGGGGAACGATGTATTTTTAAACAAAACCTCTTATGGTATCCGTGGTTCGTTTTTTTTGGGACACACTGCATATTTGTATAGGAGGAAGAGTTCCATTCATACCAATGACCTGTTGCAGGAAATAAGTGAAACGTATTCGTTGTGAAATAAAAAATAATATTACCATTTGTTCCACAAAGAGAAGCATAATGTGTGGAAATCATTTTAAATAAATTTAAGCTCTCATGTTACACAGTCAGACTACATTTTACTATCATTCACGCAGCCAAGATTATATATACATTGGTGCAATGTTTCTTACGCTTGTATCGACTTGACAGCATGCTTTACTTAATAACTTTACCCTCTTGTTTACCTCGGCCAAATACGCGTACTGTAACAATAAATGAAAGAAAGAGAAATTACTTCTTCGTCAGATTTTATTAAGTAAACTTACTAAATATTTATAAGCGAAGAAAATGCTAATAAAATTTGTCATTTTATTAGCACTTTCTTCGCTTTTAAATTTTTAGTGAATTTTCGATTTAAGCGTAGTGAACATCTGTTTAGAAAAGTAAACTTACTTTTAAGAATAAAACTTGTCAATGACAATCATTACGTTATAACATTTAGATATGCTTGAGAGATTTGATGACTATCAGAACAGGTACGCTACATGCTCAAGGATCTTGAGGGTTTTAACGTTCGAAATGATCGAGCAAAAGAACACTTTTGCGCTCGCACTGTGTTAAATCAAAATAAACGCAGAATGTGCAAAGTAATTCTAAGCAACAATTTAGTCACAGCTGTGATGCACTTGTCATAAATACAGCAAAGGGAATTCAATGACGCTCTCTTTCTTCTGTCTCCAGACTACGCATCACTTGAACGTAAGCGCTGAAGCAAAGTAATTTTCCTGTAGCGATCGACCAAAGTTCCTTCAAGTTCCTTCTACTTTTGAAGGAAACAAATTTAAATTCTAAAACTATTTGCTCAATGATGAGTTTTAGCTGAGCAAGTACTGATGACAATTTAAAACAATACTCTTAAGAAATTCAGCATTGACAATTTATTATGCTATCATATTCTGCCCTCGAAGTTCAGTTTAAAGTTACAACAATGGATCTCCCTCAGGCAATAAATTTCAAAATGTAACGACACCAGCGCAAGATGTCGTCATTAATTCGAGTGCACATCGTCCCCAGATGAATGGCTGCCACTAGAAGTTTTGTGTCGTCGTAAGTTTTGAGTCGCAAGAATTATTTTCGGACTCGGATGACGGTGCCGGAGCGGCTCTCCGGCTCACCGCAGTCCCGCTAGCGCCGCACCTGCGCGCCGAACGCAGCGGACCCGTAAAAGTTTTTTTCGATTGACCTGACCACAGAAGGGTCGAAACAATGGTCTTTTTCAGGCCAAAATAATTTTTCATTACCTTTTTTCAAATGAAACGACGCATTGGATAAATTTAATGGCCAATTTGCCGACCATAGGACAGAGTTCACTGTACACGATCTTATTTCATATCATGTATAGTGAAACAACGCATTAGATAAATTTGATAGACAACTGGTCAACCATGAAACAGAGTTCAATAATAATAAAATAAATCGCTGCATTTACAAGACTGTCACAACTCAAAAATTTCAAGTATAGAGTTACAATGTTTAAAATAGGAATGCTGAATTAATTCTGCGTCTTTTTTGCTTATTTAACAATCAAGTGGAACCCTATTTACCTAATCACGATAGTAAGTTCTGTTGATTTGCGTGAAATTTTAAAGTTATATGACTTAGATACCTTAAAATGCTGCTCCTAAAAAATTACAAAATTTGAGCTACGACAGTCTTGCGATGATGTAGCGAAATAATCTAAAAAATTCCACCAATATTGAAAGTTAGCCAGGCGTTGTTTTCTTTTGCTCTGGCCTAGCCCCAGCTTACAAACAGTCATCTGTATGATTTGAATGATCTGATAAAACTTCAGAATTTTACCAGTAGGGAGAGCAAATCAAACACGTCTTGAAGATGCGAAGCGAGGCTCTCATTCCAAAATTTTTTAAAATTTAACCAAATGAGATGTGAATATTGTTGCACTGACCATCCGGGAGAGCTGAATTTTACGATATTACAACCATCAAGTGCTGACACCGAAGAGGTTGCAACAACGTATACCATGGCCACGACGGAAATATCAATCGGGGCTGTTGTACAGGTGGTGATCTGATCTCCAAGTGAGCTAAATTGCACAAGTGAGGTTCATTGTCTGCGATGACTTCCGGGTTGTCTTTCTATCTGTCTGTCCGTTTGATGAAAATTACACAAACGGAGAAGGTCATTACTGCCTAAAGCAGTAGTATTCATTGCCCGGCTCGTGCGCTGCTGGCGGCTCGCGATGACTCAATTCACGGCTCTCGAAAAATATGTATATTAATTAATTAATATTTAATTTATATCATATACGCTAACTGGCAGTAGCTGCGGCTCTCTCAATCAATGCGTTTAACCGAAGTGGCTCTCCTGCAAAAATTAGTGAATAACACTGGCCTAAAGTGTTCCTAAACACACCCGCGGAGTCACGAAACCAGGATCTCACTGAAACCAGATCTTGTGTCCAGGGGCCGTTTTTTGAAATCATTAACGAAGTTGCAGCGGTACAGCTGACAGTCTAAGGTCTTTAAACCGACTTGGCTACTCCACGTGCTGAACTTGTTGAAACATACCCCCTGGCAGTAGCAGAACAAGTCCTATGTACTAGATCACTCTACCGAGGTCTACAAGGAATGTGTAGTCAAATTTCCAGCGTACGGTTAACGAAGGGAAATATGCTAAGGAAAATAATTTGAGAGAAATATGGTAGAAAAGAAAATTTAAGAGAAATATGGTAGGCAAGAAAAGCTAAAAGAAATATGGTGGGAAAGAAAAGTTAAGAGAAATGTGGTGGGAATGATAAGTTAAAAGAAATATGGTGGGAAAGAAAAGTTAAGAGAAATGTGGTGGGAATGATAAGTTAAAAGAAATATGGTGGGAAAGAAAAGTTAAGAGAAATGTGGTGGGAATGATAAGTTAAGAGAAATATGGTGGGAAAGAAAAGTTAAGAGAAATGTGGTGGGAATGATAAGTTAAAAGAAATATGGTGGGAAAGAAAAGTTAAGAGAAATGTGGTGGGAAAGAAAAGCTAAGAGAAATATGGTTGGGCTCAAAATAAAGTCAAATTATTATTACGTGAAAAATTCAGTTGTGTAAAACAGAGTAATGACAGACTTCTATAGTAATCGGTAAAATTCACATTCGCCGAGAAATAGGAATATGTGATCACTCAAATTTACATACACTCGAATTTCCGAGTACCAAAATTGGAGGAAAAGAGGTGGTGAATGACTTTAGAAAAATATTGCTCGCTGTTACTTTAAAATTAGTCAAATATGCTTGAACAAATTAGGGTTTCAATCATTCTCATATGAGGCGCCATGATGCTAATCAAAGCACAAAATGTGGCTTTTTATTTAGCTTTGAATTAGATTTTATCTGAAATCTCAACTATTTTGACGGTCAATTTGATTCAGTTATTATTTATCTAATTTATTGATCATTTCAGAAAGTTTGGCCATGGTTTTTTCCATGGTCATTCACACTATTTCAACTCGTCCCCAAAAGCCGCATCTACTAGCAATAGGATGCAGAGCAGGCGCGCAGTCGCAGGTGTTTGCTCAAAAGACCATTGTCTGCCGGGTTCAGAAGAGCGACCTACCCAACGGGCGGCGGACAGGCTAGCAAGACTCCGGGCCGGAATGTCCGGGGTTTAGGGCACGGTGATACCGTAGCATCTGGGGTCACAGGCAGCGCTGCCGGACCGGCTTTTTCCCTGCCAAATTGATCAAATTTTGCGTCCCTTAAAGTGAGATTTGACAACGAAGGCCAAACCTGTTGAGCTCTGGATAGAATATCCAAGAGAAAATGGTCTGATTGTTTCTCTCAATAACATAGCCCCTGACACGGCTGTTGTACAGCTTGTATGGTTTGTCTATCAATTAAGGACCTTTATATTAGGAAATTTTTAAAATCCATCGTGTTGTACTACATTTCATGTCTCAGTGTTTTTTAGAAATAAATGGTGTTTTATTTCTTTCTTTTCTTACTGGATTGCAGAAAAAAGGCTTGCAGGTTCAAAAAAGCCAGATCTGGCCACTGTAGCCACAGTTGCTTGCTCTGACACTCCCAAGTGTCAGTTCAGTGACTGCTGCTGCTGGTCTGTATGCCCTCAAATTAGTTGATGGAGAAGTGAAATCGCGCAATAATAGACAATCAGTCACAGTAGTTATGCCAGCACGATGCACTTAATAGAATATCTGTCTTATTAGTCACGCCAAAACATTGAATGATTACAGCACGTTGATGGGGAAGCTAAGTCACTTAATGTTACCTGATCCAAGTGATGAAGTCGACTTGATCCATGGCAGAGAATGATGATGTATGTGCGGTGCCTTTTGAGGTTTGTCCTCCAACGGGCCTTGCCCGCACTCATTTTTTGTGCATTGCACTAGGGTATTTATTTTAATTAAGTGCGGGAGATCAGACCGGTGTTTCCCATGATCATTTATTTCCTCGAGGCGCGATTCGGGACGTCAATCACAATTTTAACAGTGCTGATAATTAAATTAAATTGAACAAAAACGATCTTCCTGTTGTCATTTTTGATTACTACGCAAAATTTTTGTATCTGTTCATTCTGACTTTGCCCGAATCTATAGAACGTGTGTATTGAAAACAGCTTAACTTTGAACTGTTTTGAAAGCCTGATTTGCATTACTAGAGAAACATCCCGTGGGTGTACAAAGTATCAAATATTCATTCATTCACACGAATTTCTGACAAATACTAGTCTTTTCCAACGAATGCTAAAGCAAGAAACACGGCTTTTCTATGCAATCATGACATTTAAACTTTATTCAATGATGGGGTTCATTGATATATATTAACGGGACAAAATTTTTCTCAGATTTTAAGCGCACGTTTTCATCGGGAACGCAAGTACATGGAAATGTTGACACGCTATGTCTTTTCACATTAACTCGCTGTACGTGCGAGTCTAATTTCGATGTGTGCATGCTATGAAATTTCCACATAAATTGATTAACAATGCTCAAATAGGAGAAAAAAGTTTACATTTTTATTGATAATTTGTATTCTAAAACTATTTACACAATGATGAGTTCTAACTGAAAGAAAAATGATGACAATTTTAAGACAATAGTCTTAAGAAATTCACTGTTGACTATTATGACCTCATATTCTTCACTTGAAGTTCAGTTTAAAGTTTAACCAACTGGTTAACGGTTTGAAATGCAGCAGGATTTTTTATTCCATTGATGCCGGAAGCTTACCTTCAAGATAATTTTTAAAGATTTTATAATTGCGTTAAAAATGACAAATAATTGCGATAAATTAAAATTGAACAAACGATAACTCAAATCTCCAAACGCAGTCATAAAATCAGATCGTGTGAATTTGACATGAACACGACCTTTCGACATTGATGAACACACCCACACCTCATTCACATCCAGTTCACTTGATCACATATTCTATAGAATCCAGTGATCACTCTGCCATTACAGGTCAGTTCGATCCAACCGCGAGTTCGGCCGCGGCAGTTTTTATCCCGGCATAGAAATTTTGGATCGGTCGCTAACCGTATCCAGGCAACAGGCTCCGTAGGAATAAGCCTGGCTGCTCCTGCGAGCTCGTTTTGACAGGCCCGCTGCATGCGAGCTTTTGCAGCTCCTGTGGTCGATATCCGCGATTTGGCGGCGGCCTGCTAGCGGTAGCGGCGGGGAGGGGGGCGTCTGCAGCACAGGATGTTCACCTGAGTGGACGCTGCGGTGCGCAGAGGCGGCCTTTGCGGAGAATAGCGCAGTGAGCGGCCCCAAAAATGATAAGGAAGGCCGAATAATTACTGGAAGAGCCATGAGAACATGTCGGAAGCACCCGCGTTGTTATCATCGTGCGGTGAGCGGAGCGAAACTTGCACCCAAAGGAAATTCGATTGCTGACTTCTCAAAGATTGAGGAACATATTTTTGGGGATTTTGAGTTTGAAGAGAGTTGAAACCGTTGCCGGGAAAACTGAATAATATCAGGTTTTAAATGATCGTATGCGTGAAATATTTCATCAAAAGAAGGTATTCAAATTCCTAAAAGGGTTAAAAAAGGATTTTGATGGAGGTGAGAGAGATGGACAGTGAAAAATCTTTACTGTCCAAGAACTTTGCCGAAAATTTTGTCGATGTGATGTTAAACAAAGAGTTAATAACATTTGATAAGTTGAGATTATTAGGTGCATGGAAAAATATATACTTTGAACGACAAAATTAACAATGAAATATTGGAAAATGAAGGTCACACACGTAGAGGGAATAATTAATGACGCGCAGACGGTGGCTGTACAGTGGATAGACGCTAACACAAAGTACAAAAATGAGAAACATTTAGTTCAGTAAAATTTACTTAATTGAGGAAAGAACGAAACTGTGTCTAATGCAAACCTGTGCTGGAGGTAAGATTGCAAAAAAGAAGAAAAAAGATGTATTGGGTGAAAATGGGCACATTTGCTGAAGGGGACACATTAGGTAAGAATAGAGGGGCACATAAAGTAGAAATGTAAAGATATTTTAGGCAGGGGACGTATTGGGTAATAAAGAGGACTTTGTGGGCAAAACTATAGAAAAAATAGGATGAAAATACCCTTGGAATCTTTTAAACAATAGCTGTGAAAGGAAGATGTACTTATTTCGAAAGCTAGAATAAACGACGTTCAATAATATTATGACATTGAATAGCGAAACATTTCTGCGGAAATGCATCAGTATGAGGAAATTCATACGTTGGCAGTTATACCAAAGATACTTGTACTTCAAGACAGAAAGTGAGATGTTCATATCCGTAAAAATCTACTTCGAATTTAAAAATGGAAACAATAAAAATAAATACGGGAAAACACACTACAACGCTTCAGTGAATGGAGGGAAAATGTGGAGAAAAACGTAAACTTTGGAGGGTTGATGCAGGGTAAACAGCACCGATAGAAAAAACATAAAAAATTAAAAAACGAATGAACTTCAATATAGAAAAAGAGAAATTTAAAGAGAGCTCACTAACGCAAGGGATGGCTTACAAAAATGAAAGTGAGAAGCAAAACGTGGTGGACGGCCCATAATAATGAAAGGGAGGTGCAAAAGAGCTCAATAACGCAAGGATGGAAGGGAGATGCAAAAAACTCAATAACGCAAGGATGAAAGGAAGGTGTATCAGAGCCCGACAACGCGAGGATGACACCCAACAATGGAAGGGCGATGCAAAAGAGCTCAATAACACCAGGATGAAAGGGAGATGCAAAAGAGCTCAGTAACACCAGGAAGAAAGGGAGATGCAAAAGAGCTCAAAAACACCAGGAAGAAAGGGAGATAGATGCAAAAGAGCTCAATAACACCAGGAAGAAAGGGAGATGCAAAAGAGCTCAAAAACACCAGGAAGAAAGGGAGATGCAAAAGAGCTCAAAAACACCAGGAAGAAAGAGAGATGCAAAAGAGCTCAATAACACCAGGATGAAAGGGAGATGCAAAAGAGCTCAATAACGCAAGGATGACACCCAACAATGCACCAATACAGGGAAGGGAGCTGGGGAGAGGCCGGGTGGGAGAGCGGGAGATTTCTAGCGGTAGACGGAGTGAGAGCAAAGCCCTGGCGTCGGCTTCAAGGGTGAACTGTAGCCCAATGAAGGACATTAGAACAGGGCGCATGCGCGCAGCGAGGGTCACAGCAGCCCAGTTTGGGCGCTGTGGGCTTGTCCGTCACAACAGGACTGTGTAAGCACGGTGGGTCCTTGGCGTTATCTTTTGAGAAACTAAACTTGTTCGCATGAAAAATCAGTCTTAGTTAAGTGGAACTTGAGTTAAACGTATTATCTATGGAAAAACTCGAATTACTCGGATCGAAAATTCGTTCTAGTTAAGTGTAACTTGAGTTAGGTGCATAATCTTTTGATAAAGTCAACTTGTTCGGATGAAGAATTAGCCCTAGTTAACAGTAACTTGAGTTAGATGAACATGTGGAGCTAATTTTTGTCAGTATTAGTTGAGGTTTGCATAAGACGCGATGTGTTCAGGGATTGACTGTAAATCGCTTCCTGTAACTCTTGATGTTTTAGATTGAGATATTGTCTAATTTCACCGACCCCTCAAATATTCCGCAGTTGGTTCATGTTTCATTCTTGGTGCTTGCAAATCCGTGTTTTTCACGACCCTGAAGATGCGTGGAGTAATTTTTGAAGCTTTATGATTTTAATATTGACCACTTCTTGGAATGTGTTTTAGTGCATCACATCTTGTTAATATTATATATATATGTCTAGTTACCCTTGGCCATTCACTGTAATTCACTTTCCTTGAGCATATTTCAACTAAACGCTTTGATCGCGGTGAGTAAAACTAAAGTTCAGTATTCAACTCAAATTTAAATTCAATTGTAGTGAGCAAGATGGAAAATAGCAAACATTGACTGGATCGTGCCTTCATTTAGTTTTGGCTTAATGTTTACGAAAACTGAGTTGTGACTACTGGCTGGTCAGCAGTTTCATGAAAATTCCCCGTGACCACCGTTGGCCCACGTCGCAGTCAAAGTGCTGAAATCACACGTCAGCGTAGCCCTGTTTGTCGTCTGCTAGAGACATGTTCTAATACGTTCGCTGCGAGAGCCAATTAAAAAGTTAAAAGAGCAACTAAAATACTAACATTCGGTATTTGTTATTCCAAAGGGTTTTGAGCGAATTAATGTGATTTAAAAAAAATACATTTATTTTTCCGTGGCGCACTACACATGGTACACATCGCAGAACTAAGGAGTCTCTCATGTACATATTTGGCACACATCGCGGCCAACGTGTTCATTGTCAACATCATACATTGCCACTGTGTGTTCTTTTGCTTTTGTAACGCACAGGAGACGTGATATAATTTCTTTTTTAAGTCGTTCATAATGTGAAAAATCCATAGGCGTCTCTTATGAGTAGTTTTTCATCATGTTAACTGATTGATGTAATATGTTTTAATCATCTCCAAGTTACTCGTGAGAACACTTCCGTTCAGAGAATATGAAAGAAATAAGAGACCTTCCAATGAAGTGTATTTAAGTACACGGAGCAGTTTGGTACCGGCCGATGTATCCAAGAAGAGAAAGTAAGCTGCGAAAGCTTACCACATATTAACCACACGCTCTCAAATACGAGTAGATTCTTAACGCCCGAATTTGAAGTAAAACTACAAAAAATCCAAAAACTTACTCAACCCTCAAGTGCTACAGAATTACAGTAGGTTACAGGCACAGGAGCCAACATTTGCTAGTTTCTACTCTCTCCTTTCGGTTGCAGAATTTCGTTTCAAATGGAAAATCTCAGCAAGGCTTTCTGGAGCACGGAATCGTGTGCTGATAAAAACCGTGCACGCAGAAGCGACGTGGAAACTTTCCCAATTTCGCCGTGCGTCGGATGATCTCTAAGATCAGTAGTTTCAAATACTGCAATAGACAATGAAACAGACGTTTATTGAATTAATTTAACTGCAGCAGAACGTTCTTTTTTCGATCTGCATCCCTCTACACCCCGTGTGCAATACAATAATGGGCAGTTTTTGCTTGGCCAATTTATTTCCACTCCTATCCTGTAAACTGGATACCTGAACGTCACGCGAGGATTGTGAACTTCTGATAACAGTAAAATTAAAAATCGGAATAAAAAAGTAACGAATTTAAACCCGTTCGTTAAATGCAGTTTTCATGTACAAACTATGGCTTTAACTATGAAGAATTTGTGCTGACCATTTGACAGTGACGTACACGCTAACATTCAATGCTACCAAGTGTTTCCATGTTGATATACGAATGATTCTAAGCCACGTATTATGAAGGTGTAATTCTACTTTTTCTACGCACTCCGTTCAGCTCAGGTATGAGTCAATTTCACCTGAGGTTTTTCGCAAAGAAATCCACGTTTAAAAAATATTCCAATTAAATCCTGCACTCTCACGACAAAGATCCTACTAGTGTTTGCGAGCGAACTTTCACTTGGAGATCCTAGAGCGTTGAAAAAAAGTTAAGGTGGCTTGAAATTGGAACACCATTAATCAATCCATTAGTTTCAGGCAAGTTACTTTCTCGATCTCAACAAGCAACGGCTATTCTTGATTTTATCTGAGAATCTTTCGGTATCCACGATACGACTTCAATCTTGAAAAAGTGAGATTATAATGGACTCGTGTTTCCTCAGACAAGGCAGGCGAAAACTATGTAGATTACGTGCAAACTAGAATGACAGACGATGGCGTTTCTGGCATAATAAAACCGCCTTGTTTCATAAGTTTCATATGAAAGAAATGACGATTTGAGAATATAAAGCTGGTATGAATTTAAGAACTAAATTTTGCGTCATTCTATACGCTCCAAGGAACAAGATGGCGAGGTGAAAGTAAAAGAAAATGATTTCTAGCATGAGAGGAAGCGCACCCTTTAGTTGCATGGGTGTGTACAATTGAGCTCTATAATATTGTTCATGCATGACGCAAAAGTAACTTCCGTTCCATGTACTCCGTTGTGCACACATGCGCTGTCACAAACTTGCTGACATTCAGCTCTTATTTACTTAATTCAACTTTTGAATGAAACAAAATGTGAGTAACGAAATCAAAACTGTTAAAAAAGATTAATAGAAAAAATCAGTTCATTCAGTTCGAAAAATCCAACCAATCATGCTCTACACGTTGGTATATTTTTTTAAGCTGTTTACGGTGAGATATGAGTATTTTGCATTGACCATTTATGTGCACAGGTGCGTACATCAGACTGTATTTGCATGCTTTACAGTGCATGTGTACAAGCAAGCAAGGAGACAGTTGCAACAAGCGTGTATGTTTTCGGAGACTCAAATTTTACTTAAGGGCCAATGTACTCTTGAGCTGTCTAGCCGATGTTTGATCTTCCTCACTCGTGTATATAACTTTATAGAAAACTTTTATGACAGATCTTAGATTTTTACCATATTTTAATGAGCGTAAATAAATTTCAATTTTCACATCTTCCCAATTTTCTTACTATAACACAGAACTTAATTCGGCCCGGGATTTGGTTTATCAAGTGCAGATTCGTTCAATCTTTAGGAGCTTCTCAGTCGTTTTAATTTTTCTGATCAAAATTAACTCTACATGAAAATTTCGCTTCATGATAAGAAAACAAATTAACGATGACTCAGAAGTTTAATTTTACACCACAAAGTATAGTCTCTGCAAATTTGGTGACCAATAAATCTGTGCGTTTATAGCAGTAATTTTCATCACAATAAACATCAATTTTATCACATAATGAAGTGCATGCACTCTCCTCTAAGTGCAACATAGACTACACTTCTTGTTTGGGCGATTGTGTTTGTGGTCAAAAGTTATTTATAGGTAGATGTAGCGCGAATGAGTAACCCGCATGCCAATTCATTTCTCTGATCAGAAGTAACGGCAAATTAAACTTTCGTTATATGCTAAGAAAAAAAAACGTAAGTTAGACTTTCATTTGATGCTAAGAGAACAACCGTAAATTAGACTTTCATTTGATGCTTCGGGAATACATAAACCGTGTACTAGACTCTTATTTTACACGAAATTACTGAATTAGATAAGATGAATGAAAATAAGATGAATTTATTTTATATTTCAATTTACGGGGAATAACTCATCGTATATTAATGTTTAATTTTAATCTAAGGGAACAAATTCAACGTTAGGGAAACAAATCCGTTAATTAGACTTAAATTTAGCGCTTAAGACACATATCGTACCTAGTTGTAGTTGTGGAGCTAGCGCTGAAGAACATTGTTATGGGCGTAATTTTACATAAGCCATTCAGCTTTATCAAAATGAACCTTCAAATATACTGAATATAAGCTTCTTTTGCCTAGATTCAGCTACAGCTTTCCAAGCTTGGAATTAATTACTTCTTGTATTAAATAATTACTTCTTAATTTTGTAATTTATCATGAAATGAAGTTCATAATTCTAATATTTATTATGATATCAAGTTCATAATTCTAACATCTACTATGAAATCAAGTTCATAATTCAATCATTTACTATGAAATTAACTTCATAATTCTAACATCTATTATTAAATTAAGTTCATAATGTTAACATTTATTATGAAATCCAGTTCATAATTGTAAAAGTGTGCGCTCGAGCAAAGTCATGTACGGCGTGGCTGAGTGGGCAACTCATTTTCGTACACATGCGAAATTGGGTATCAGTTTTTAAACAAATAAGTTAACTTCAAAGACTTGCATAATGAATCTAAACAGACTGAAGGTAACGTGTTTAATGTAAAGGAAAAGTAAATCAACACCGAGTAATGAATGACTTTAAAGGTATTAACAGAGGTTATAAAATACGTCTTGCTCTCAGTTGATCCAATAAATGACACAAATATTAGAATAATTATTGTGGCACTTCCCCAATAAGACGTAAGGACCATTGAATTAAAGTCATTTCCAAAGCCAATGTGCTGAATTTTCGAATCAAATCATTACACATACTGTTATTCTCTTTTTTCTCGCAATGATGTTTTATGGATTTTCCTTCAAACGCTGCATTGAAATAGACGCTCATTCATTTATACAAAATTTCTTTGATAGAATTTCTGTTTAAATGATCTTCAACTGAACCTTATTCATTAGCTTTTAATCTTTGATATTTGCAGGATTCACGATTGACTGGATCAATTACAGACGTGAGAAGAAGAGAAGGAAATGTTGGCTCCCCGAACGATTCCATGAAAATAGTTTATGAACGTCTGTGCGAATGTCTGGATTTTTTTACGATGCGTTGGAAGTTTATGTTAAACGCTAAACCAAACTTATGGATACTGAATTACATAAGAATTCAAGCCAAAGAACTCAAAGATGTTCAATGTTTTAATTCGTAGAGTTTATTGACCAAAAAACGCAATTTTAGAAAACTGGCATCGATTTACTCCAACCTGAGTATCGCTAACAAAAGAGTGGACCCTCGAATAATGAGACAGCAGGTGGAGTGAATCTCATGTTATAGAGGTAGAAATTAGTCCCAATAATGGCCAATTATTCATAAATTGGTCGTAGGATCGCGTCAGTTGAATAACTAGGGTTAATTTTTATCAACGTTGGAAGGTTCGAGGCAGATGACGTCGAATAACTCGAGCATCAACTACACTAACATGGGTACAGATACTTTATCAAAATTTTGGTTACTAGCCTTTCAGTCTTCAGTGTTATCGCGTCTTTACTACTGCAGTTTAGTCTGGAAAGAGATACCTCAATTTCTCTAAAGGTACTTACAAAAATGTAAGAATTTCGCGACTAAAGAAGCGTGCCAACGTAAATTCAGGATGGGCGGTCATGCCAGCGCTCTCTTAGATAAACTCGGCTGGATCCTTATTCAAGAAACGTTTCTCTCTCATTGCTCGAGCCCAATTTGTATCCTTCAGTGTACACCTCCCTTAGAGTAATACTGATATTGTATAATTCTTCCCACCCACTGTACTGAGCCAGAAGCCAAATCGGAGAAATGATGTTTTAGTGAGTTAATTTTTATCTAAGGGAACAAATTAATTAGCGCGCTGATTGGACTATAATTTTACGTTAGGGAAAAAAATTAATCGTAAGTTGAACTTTAATTTTACGCTGGGGGAACAAATTTACCTTAAATTGAACTTTGATTTCACCCAGGGAGACAAATTAACCGTAATCCGACATTCGGGAAAACTCTGTCAAAATCAGGCGCCTTACTGTGGAACACACTTCCTAAAAACATCAAAATCCTAACCAATAAAATAACTCAAGGCCCAAATAGTACGTGATATTGCGTCTCTGCCGTAACTGTGAGCTGCAATATGTACTGAATAATAGAGTTACGAAGTATTTTCTCTCATTACTCTACATTGTTTAATTTTGGGTTGAAAGTTTTGCTTAGATGCGTACAAGATGCGATATATTGGGTGCTAGGACGTATTATGCGCTCGTGTATAGGAGTTAATGCTAAGTTTCTAAACCAGTGATTTCTATTTTTATTCTAAGTGAATTTTAGAGTAAAAAATTTTACCTTATCCTTCGTATCGCCAAGCTGTTTTTTGCTTTAAAAATATGCTCATATTGCTTTTACAAGCTCATGCATCAGTGTCTGTACAGATTTTTAAAATAAAAATTAATGAAAAATATACGAAAAATGCAGAGACTTTTACGTGTACTACCAATTTCTCAATCTTGAACGCTTTCGAAACTCACTCGACTTCAGGTTTCTTTGTTCACATTCCCAGTCTCTCAAATGCCACAGCTATCGTCCATTTATGAAGTCAAATGCAATGTTCATTTCACTACAAAGTATTTTCGCACATTGACGGTATCCAATTAGAAAATATTAAATTGGAAATCAATACCATCAGTGCACAGTAAATCGCATTTAGAAATTGGATCCCCAGCTTCAATGTTTTATTTTAGTGGTCAATTCGTATTGTAAAATGCTTTCGTCAGCCATTTGCTCCAATCTGACTCATTTTTGACTTTCATGAATCTTTTGTGCCAACGTTATTTAAGTTGAAAATTTAATAAATTGGTTGCGTGATCAAGCATGTTCCCCGAGGTAGACACCAGGCACTTGCTGATTTGTTTAAAGAAAAAATTAGTTTTTATTTCTGAACTGTCGTCCTCTTATTTTCAAGCATTTGTCAAACAAAACTCATCACCACATGTACATTTACTCCTACTTATTATAAGTACTTTCAAAAATATCAACGTCTAGCCTAAAAGGGTAAGATAATGTATCAAGGAATTGGAAGCTGTTCTCCAAACGGTATCATCAATGAGTCACTGTCTTCTTTTTTTTCTGTCATTATTTATACGCCTTCTCAAACTTAGAATAATTGAACCAAGGCTTTACATTTCTTTTTCCTCAATCTTCCCTTCAATCACTGACATGACTTTTACTACACCTATCATGATGGGTTCACCCAGAGAGAATATTTAAAAATATTTTCAAGAACCAACGTTGTACATTTACGTAACAACTTTTTTGGTAACAAACTTTTTTCTTTCTTCTCTTTTGAGTAATAAAGAGGCTCGATGGTCGTAGTAGGCGTTAAATCGCTCAACCTACACGCAAATGTCTCCGTCATTGCAACCTCGGCAATGTCAAAGCGGGCAAAGTAAAGTATTCTTTAAGCGCGAAGTGGTGCGGGTGTTGCTGACCGAGCTGTCCTCAGGGTTGCCTTCCCTGCATTCTTGTATCTTCACAATGATGCTCGCGTGAAGGCCTTATTCTTTTCCGGAGAGCTGAGCCCCTTATTCCCTGACGCAATTTACATGCACAGAATCAAGTAAAGTGGATAGATGGAGGAATCCAAACGCGTCCTAAAGTTTCG
Organism: Platorchestia sp. MABIK; assembly: GCA_014220935.1. Classification (NCBI taxonomy): domain Eukaryota; kingdom Metazoa; phylum Arthropoda; class Malacostraca; order Amphipoda; family Talitridae; genus Platorchestia; species Platorchestia sp. MABIK. Next base: position 57,592 of record JACJUY010005038.1, read on the forward strand.
TTTCAGAAATATAACTCATGAGTAACTCGTGACATGTATCAATTTAAAAGAGAAATATATGACTTCTCACGGCGTGAAGGGTTAGCCAGTTACGTTAGAAACTTTCCTGCTTGCGTTTCTTACAGTATCTTTATCTATCTTCGATTGTTTGTCTACTCTGTGAGCATTAAGTAGTTGTATAGTAGAGTGAGCAGGAGCTACATCAGGAGAGGTGTGTCGTTCTGTTCGTCTCAAAGAAATAGTAAAAGTAAGCTACTGTTCAATGGGACACTTTTCTCAAATCGCCTGTTTACCAAAAATATGCAGGAAACAAATACGCTAATAAAATTACACATCTTACAAAAAAAAATTTTCGAAATCAAGTTCATCATCTATTCCGTAAAAGATAACTTATGGTAAGCAGTACGAAAGCAGGAAAACTTGGATGAAATCAAATTAAAACTTTTAAGTGCATAAATTTTTTCTAGATGTAGGTACTAGGTGTGTGGTCAATAATTCTTCATTTTTCGTGAAGGAAACTTTTGCTTTCAACAAATGCTTTCATTTAAAGTATGTGACATCGCTAGCAATACATTTTTTCCATCTGTCTATCATATTTTTGAATACTCCTCTACGAAAATCGTATTTTGAGATGACTTTTCTCAATCTTGGTTACTGTTAAAATGTTCTTGGCAATCTTCCTTTCAAATGGCAATCTTTAAAATCTTAAAGTGCGTATGATACACCATAACCTCTTGATCCCAGCGAATGCATAACATTGTCTTCCTTTCAAAGCAATTAGGTTTTACCTTCGATGGGGCCGGTTGTCCTGTGGTAACCCATGACTGTATTGGGCTTTGGATGCTCGAAACAGATCCATTATTAAAGCTAGTAAAATTTTCTTTCCTGCCGAAAAAGTTGCACTCATCACAATGTGACGCACAGTCAAAAAAGGAAGACAAACACAAATTACTTCCAATCAAGTTGGCCCATTTAATGTATAAAATTGCTTTTTCTTTAGGTTCTAACGCAAGTATTCCTAGTCGGTAGACGTGCTATTATAGGTATCATAATGGTAATATCAATGAACGAAAAAATATTGAGAGAAAGCACGAAAATGATTTCTTTAGATTCAGTTTTTCTGAGTTTGAGAAATACTGTTGAGGAAAAAAGACTGGAACCTTAATGAAGAACGCCATAGACGACAGTCTCCTCTGACATTGCCACACGAGCTTAGACTAGGATTCTGAGGTTGCCGTAGACATTGCTGAAAAATAATTAGTGGAAGTAAATGATTTCAAATGAAAAACAAAAAGTGCCAAAAATTTTGAGAAGAAGCTTTTCGTTCATAAATTTAAAAAAGTACTTAGTAAATAGTTCGGAGCACTTGTTCTACTACACAATAAATTTATAAAAATTTTCACCTTAATAACAATAATGCATAAATTTTCGAGAAGGAGAAGGGAGTAAGGATTATCGCACAAGGCTGACGAAAACATTTAACAAAAGCAATGGAACAATGAAATAAACATTCACGCAGACGAGCCAATGTCTCACTTCTATTCACTAAACACTAATTTACAATTAAATTCTTTCTTATTGTACACCGCTAGGTAATTCTAGTCGCCAAGTTGTAAAAAAATATGTATTAAAGACCTGAAAATTCCATTGAACTCTGTAAATAGATGATCGCTGTCGCATTTGAGAGACAGAATGTGCACAAAGAAACTTAACAAGAAAGTACGATAAGCCGAGTACAGCAGGCTGACAAGAAGTGTGCTGTTTAAAGTTGATTAAAGTTTCCCAAGCGTTCATGATTGAGAAATTAGGGGTTCAGGTCTCAGTGTACCTTTGGCATAAAGTTTCTCATTTACTTCTTACTTTTTGAATATTTACCAACATTCCCAATGACAAATTTTGAAATTATGCCTTAAGCAATGTTTTACAATGACAAATTTTGAAATGATGCTTTAAGCAACGTTTTGCTACTTCATGCAAAAAATGCGGCATGGAGTTTAAAGATTTAAGCTGCCTTAGTAATGTTGCGCCAACCCACTAACTAACCCTTACAGATGTACACATGATACGTTTGGCGTGCAGAGATCTTATCACAGACGCAAACTGACGAACCTTTGGATCGATGAATAAGCAATGGTGAGTGATAAGGGAAAGTATTCCGTAACTACTTTTTCAGGTTGCATTGTAGCGTTCAGTTATTGTCGATAACACAATGACATGTTATTTTGGCCTTAAGTTTGTTTACTGATTGAGTTATTTTCATACTCAAGGTAAGTTTGTTGTACATAAACACATCCTATACCGACCTGGCTGTTGTTGGATGAACGGTAGTTCACTGATACATCATTTCTCCGACTTGGCTTTTGGATGGTTTTTGAGAAGAGATGGAGTTCAATTATATATATTAGCATTGCTCTGAAGTAGATGCAAAAAGAAGAATACTCATTGGGTTTTACAAGACAGGAACCTTCTTTCAATGGAGGTCCAACCAAGTTTATTTAGAAGAGGGGTTGCATGATCGTTCTCCTTGAAATTAACTTTGCATTGAACTTTCGCTGCAAAATTCTTTAATTTTTATTACTGTGTTTGAAGATATTGAGGGATGTCTCCCCAAGATGAGCTGAAATAGTCAAGACTCGAAGACACTGAAGATTAAATGGCAATTAACCTGGATTTTTCATCGAGCACACTTTTCATACGATGTAAAAACATCAGTTTATTCAGTTGCAAGTTTCCTCCACGTGAGATTTAGAGCACGTATATCCATCGGATCAAATGCTTAAATTTTTCACCGTTTGTTTTAGCTCAATTTGACCATTTCCCACCGTCATTTAGTTGTTTTACTTATTTGCGTCTTTTGATCCGCAAGTATTGCGTTATGTCTTGCTCGCCATAAGTTCGAGCTTATTTGGTCATACCGTCATTTCTGGCTACTGAAAAGGCTTACAGCTTTTATTTACATTTTTGTTAGTTCAATCAAAAAACTTGGCATGACAATTTAGACATCATCTGAGAACATAGAAATTCTTATATTAGGAGGCACGGAAAGAAATCATTATTGGATCAAGAAAACATGCTTTTCGCTGGTTTAAAACTAGACATGTTCACAATACAACCCCAATCCAACTTTTTTGTCAGAAAATCCGATAATGCTTACCGCCCTGTGCAAAAGCTTTACTTGGGAGACTAGAATCATTGATGCCTGGTAAAAAGTTAAACTGGTCACTTATTGAGCACGTTACCCCAACTCTGATGTCGCACATCCACCTGTTTTGGATAGGTGCTGCCTGCCTCAACCCTTCCAGACGCTGTACCAATTTTTCGGTAATTTTCGAATCTGCTACAATACAGCTGTGCCTAAATTTTGGTACTTGACCCAGTACGTGAAACATTTGCGTCGTAAACTAAAAATAACCCACCAACCGTGGTCAAATCTCATGGTTGGCCATTGCACGTGTCTGGCTCCACTTGAATTGACTTCGAGTGGATAATGATGAGGAATAGGTTCAAGGCATCACATCTGGTGGGGTTAACAACAATTTGGTAGGATTAACATCTGGTAGGGTTAACAAAAACAATTGACTTTGAGCGGTTAATGATGAAGAAATAGGTTCAAGGCATCACATCAGGTAGGGTTAACAATGAACCGGCGTTAAAGTTGAGACTCTAAACCAACGCTTGCTCCAGGAACCCTCTCACGTATAAATTATGAATCATTAACCGGAAACATGGAGGAAGTTATGAATTGAACTGTTTAACTGTTCTTTTTAACTGCTTGCTTGCTTCCGTATCGTTGATAACAATTTGTTTCGACAACGGAACCGCTCCTAAATGCTTATTTATTGCTATTACCATTGTTATCTATTGCAATTACGATTGTTATTTATTGCAATTACCATTGCTATTTATCGTAATTACCATTGTTATCTATTGCAATTAAAATTGTTATTTTTTACAATTACCACTGTCATTTATTGCAATTACCATTGCTATTTATAGAGACTGCCGTTATTATTTAGTACATTTACCATTGTTACTTCTTGAAATGACCATTGTTATTTATTGAAATTGCCATTGTTGTTTATTGATATTACAATTGTTATATATTGAAATTCCCAATTTCATTTGTTGAAATTACCATTGCTGTTTAGTACAATTACCATCGTTATTTATTGAAATTATCATTATTCGAAGCACTCTCTTTGCGCTTAAATTCTTGTAAATTGTTGCCTGTTCTGACGTGTGTCCTTATACGTGCAATGTTGTGGTGGCTGCCCTGCGGGAACATTAAAATCCCATTTCTCATTTACACAGGCTATGGAGAGCAATAACATCGCAAAATATAGCACTGAACATCAGAAATGAAGCAAAGGCACTGATACTTGAGAGTCAGGATTGTGTTTCGGATTACCAATATATTATTTGCTTCTTGTGTTAATAAAGTTATCGTGATTTTTTGTAATTTTCTCCGTTCTCGTCGCACTCTGACCAAGTTTTCCTGTGATAAGCTTCCATTTGTAAAAGGTTCAAAAGTCATATCTAATTCACCATTTGTAAGAATTACAAATTTTTTGCTCGAGCTTCAGTTTTTAAAGATAGTTGATGTCTACATTTCGAAAACCGTCATTCACAGCTGTTGCTACGAATCATTCGGTGAGAATGTCAGCATTCCTTGTAATTTTTAACATTCATTCGGTAAATGTGAAAATCTAAGAGCTATGATAGTATCTACTAGACGTTAAGTAGGCATGGAAGACTGGAATTGACAATTATCTCTTCGAGTCATTTAGTAGATATTGAAAACTCATATCTAAGGCTATTTCTGTGAGTCATTCGGTAGGCATGGAAGACTGACATTCACTCTTATTTCTACGAGTAATTCGGTAGGAGGGGCAGACTAGTATTTAGCATTACTTCTACGAGTCATTTGGTTGGTTTGGAAGAGTGCTTTTCACAATTATTTTTTCTCGTCACTTTATTTGCTATCAAAGATCTTGATTTCTAGACTTCTCATTTTTAACTTTCTCAACTTCATTCATGAATGAGATTCCCTCTTTCAATTTTTCTCGTAGACATAGTTTCATTTGTGTTGCTGCTGACCCTTAATTATAAAACAGAGTTGTGCTCACTATTTTCAGCACGGTGAACTACGTTAATGATACCGCTTTCTCAAATGAAAATGTATTTTACTCCTTGCAAGGAATGTTTTTTTTCAAATTAAGTTGAGCATAAATCATTATCCAAATTTCAAGTCCTGACGTTTTCGCATCACTGTGTCTTTCATTTCTCTTTTTGGCTGAGGCAGAATTTAATTTTCTACTGTAAAAATAACGTGCTCCTTTTTTTCATGAAAACTGTTTTCCATGATTGAATGAAAATCGTTAATGCTGCAGTTCAGTTGACATGAAAAATTTGAATGAAAAATAGATTTCGCACCCTTTGTAACAACACTCGCTCTAGAGGTGACCTGAGTTGGAATATAGTTGAAGGGTATCTCAAATCAGAGTCCGGATTTAAATGCATAAAATAAAGACCCTTAATCTCTGGGCGGAAACTTTTTAATGCAAGATGCACTTAATTGATTTAAAACAGGGGTGAAAAGAAACAAAAGAGAAATTAATTTTCACAATAAGTAGTGCTTATATAAAGTAGCGAAATAGATCACGGAATAAATAACTCATGTTTGAAAGAACCTACATAAATGAATGAACTAACAAGACCAATGGAATGATATTTATTTCAATAATAGAAAATTAATGATTCCGCCCTAGTTTCCATTGTTAGCACAGAAAAGCTACATTACGTGAACAACAACATCACCAAAAAATTTTGTTATATCCACGTTGATGTAAACCAGTCATCGTTGATAAACAACTGGGAGGCTTACAAATGTGCAGAAAGTGTTAACCTCGATAGCGCAGGTGGCTGGCCAGCCATCAGAACGGGCCGTCAGTGCGCGGCGGAATGTGGAGTAGGTTGCGTGCTCGATATGAGTACGGACGGTGCGCAGGTCTTCTCATCAATGCATTTTACTACCATTTTGTGTTGCTAAGAGCCATCCTTGAATAAAACTAAATTGTACTGTTGTGGAAATGCCTAGAATTTGTAGATAATGTCTTAACCTTCAGGGCTACCATGAATTAGGGCTTGACTAGTGAGGCTGCCATGAATTACGGCTTGACTAGAAGAGCTGTTGTGAATTAGGTCTTGAATAGTAGGGCTTGAGTAGTAAGGCTGCCATAAATTAAGGCTTGACTAGTGAGGCTATCGGGAATTAGGGCTTGACTTGAAGAGCAATAATGAATTAGGTCTTGACTAGTGGGCTACAGAGAATTAGGGCTTTACTAGTAGTGTTACCATGTATTAGGGCGTGTTGGGCTGCCATGAATTAGGGCGTGTAGGGCTGACATGAAGTAAGGTTGCTGGAGCAAGAAGAAGCGCTCTTCTTCAACGTTTAATGAAGCGCTAGTCACAAAAATTTTGTTCGACTTTGTCCACAAGTAGCGAAATGCTTTGCAATGGTAAATTCTTTCTAATATTTGCACTTGTTCTCTTATTTCTCCTCTTGAGTTCCATGCTGTAATGATTGAAACTAATCAAATTCCCACACAACAGGCAAAGCAATGCAAAAAATTCCTCAATGAGAGCATCATTTTCATAAGAAGAAGATAGGATTATTTTATATTATACTAGCTTTTGAAATGACGGTACGGATTTTACTTTATTTAAAGAGCATGCAGTCTTGTGTGAAGGAGGAAAATGATTCAAAGTAATTTTGAAACGATTTGAGGAGAAATTTTTCTCATGAATGCTGGTCGTTTTTCGTAAAAAATTCCTTCCTTCTGACGTTGTGCAGCTTTTCTTCCCGCACGATTTACGCGTGCCGTTTGTGCACAGCCAAATATAATGATCACTCGTGCGTGAGTATGATTTGATATCATTTTATATTACAGCAAACTCAAATTGCATCGTTCAGCCACCATTTT